>APFE030698748.1:4414-18728 GCA_000404065.3 Pinus taeda | reverse complement strand
ACTAGTATTGGACATAGCAACAAGGAATGAAAAATGGAAGTGCTAAAAATAGCATTGCTATAAATATCATTTCGGGATGGATTCCAATTTTAGTTAGTCCCTAAACTAAAATTGAGAAGTAAAATTCGAATTTGATCTTAACAGTTGTTTGTAAAATAATTAATTAATTCATCTTGAGTTAATTAGTTGTAGAAAATAAAACATGAAGTCTATGTGAAGACATGCAACAGTTTCTCCATTGATTGAGGAAATTATACTTTAGTTAAGGAGATGAGGATGAGTTGTAATTATTTAGCTCAGTTAACTGAGTTAAGTCCAATTAGATTAGTTCCAACAGTTTGTGGAATTAATTGTGAGTTCAGTTAGTTAATGCTTGCATGCATGTAACTGCTGCTCTCCAGATAATTGAATATTCTCTCATAAATAATTCATGCATGTCAGTTCAGTCAGACACCCAGTTGAGATCAGAGGAAGGGACAATGTACTGTCAGTAGGAGGATTTTTCCTATATAGGAAACTCATCCATGCAGAAGGAATTATCTCCTTCAGATTTGTGCAATTATTTCAAAAGTCAGAGCAATGTGTGAGGGATTATTACACACAGGTGGCAACTTGAGGACCGAGAAGAAAATGTGCAAGGAAATAGGAGGCTCAGAGGGTAGAGGAGAAGGTTTGTGAGAAGCCTTTGACCGTTTATGAGTAGCAGAGGGATTGTACTGAGAGCAGGATAGCTTGTGAGCTAATGCTTTGTGTAATCTGGACATATTTCCACTTGTATGATAATACAAAGAACGGGGTTTTTAGCTAAGGCTTTCCCCAAAGTATTCTTTTGTGTTATGTGTGATTTATTTCTCATTCTCAGTTATATGTGTTCCAATTGATCTAGCTGAAATTGATTAAGCTTCCGCAAAGTTTGATTGTAGAAGTAGATCTAGTATTTTGCTTTAGTATATTGCATTATCAGGTGATCTACAGTAAAAAATTCTACATGTTGATACCTCCACAAGTATTACCTAAGAACAAAATGGAAACCTCAACGAAATACAATAATGCTACAATCATCAAAGAAGCATTTTTCCTTCAAATTAACAATACAAAGCTCTGAATATGAGACACAATTGACACTATGAATTTAGATTTATGATTCGAAAACCAATCCACACTGTAAATGTAAATTCTAAAACTTAAGAAAATGAAGGAACTAGTTTCGAGGTGGGGTGGGTCCTTGCCACTCCTAGAGCTAGTGTATACTAAATCAATGCCTAAAGATTAAGAAAAACCATAACATTTACATAGAATTCATGTCAAATTCAAATTGTATTAAGATTCAAACCATAAGTTCACTTACATACATTCCTTCAATTTTGTTTAAGGTAAAACTTAATCACATCAATCCTTTGTCTCATGTTCACACCTTGTCTGCCCCGCCCCCTTCCCATAGGCCATGGCTAAGCCTATTTACAAGTAAAATTAGTCATTTTCCTTAATTCTAGAAAATTGCATATTTTTAACAAATCGGCCTCAAATATATTGGCATATCTTCCTAACCATGGCAAATTTTGGAAAATAGTTTGGAGGGAACTTAAATTTTCATGTTTTCAACAAGAATTCTCTTATATTTGTCTCATTCAACTCCATATCCATGGAAAGCGTGCTCGAAGTTGGTTGTTTGGCTCTTTTTGTAATATTCTAGAATTTGGAAAAACAATGTTTTTTTTATGAAACTGCCTTAAAAACTAGTGTGTAACTTTTGAACTAGCGAATCTTGAGAAATTGTTTTGGTTATAGATAATTTTTTATATTGGTGAAAAAACCCATTTTCCCATAGTTTCGAGATTCACCTCCAACTGCATGCAAATTGAGGTCAAACTTGGCATTTTTTAAAATTCTAAGGATTTTGGGCAATTTTGTTGATTTTCTTCGACAGATCCACATGTGTGACCTGGGTGAAATCCAACTCATGGGAAAGTGTTAGAAAAATATTTTGTACAATAACCTTCCTAGGTTTTCCTCAGAAGCATGCCGAGATGTCGAAGCTTGAAATTGGATATTTTCACCTACAGGAATTTATTGGCTTGTGAAGAATTTTGGCAATGGAACCCTGTGGAAAATGAACTTATCAAAAACCATAATTAGTAAATCATGAATAAATCATCTCTAATCATAGAAAAAATAAGAAAACTAATGATAATCGACCACGAGGCGTAGGATATGTATTGGTAGCAACTTGTGGAATTACAGTATGAAATGAGATAAAAATGTCAGAATTTATGTTATGAAATAGTGGTACTATGTGATGGAAAAATAGAAATATTTGAGCCTTAAAAATCATCCTTCACCCACATTTGTGATAAAAAAATATGCTCACCTTCCTCCAAGTTTTCCGGCTCACTTTTCTGGAGCTTGGTGATGGAAATGGTGACATTAGGTTTGCATCAATGACCTATTTCTCATTTTCCACGTTTGGTTCAGAGTCGAAGCTTGCATCTGAATTTGAAGCTTTTAGCTCTGTCACTAGATACTACTTTGCATGACACTCATTTGTGTTATGAGTGTGGCTTTTGTGGAGCTCAAACAACTTTCATGTGTCTTTATTTATCTTCCCATTTCTATTCTTTGTTTGCAGTTTTGATGGGTTGTCCTAGGGTGGTCCACCCTAGATTTGTCATTTGTTTTGCAATTTGGAGTTTCTCTTGCACTACTTCTGCTATGAAGGATTCGTAGATCCAGGGTCTCGCTTATTTTGTTTAAACTTTTTCTCAATTTCAGCATCATATCAATACGTTGCACCAAGCGAGTAGATGTCTAGGAACTACACCTTTGTCTGGATTTATCTATGCAAACAACCACAATACTTGAGCACCAAATTTTTCTTAGATTCCTTGATACCCATCTTCGTGCACAAGGTATGAATATTTTTTGTGAAATATGGCACTACTTGATCCCTTTCCTACCATAGTGTGGTCCATCTCATGTGTTGATATTCGTAGCTTCTAACAGGGTAACATTGTTCCTTAACAACATCCCTAAAAGAGTTCCAAGTGGGTGTGACTAAAAATAGTGTGGATCCCTCCGTGGCCCTTTTCCAATAATAGGTTTCCTACTAGCCCTTGACATGGGGGTTGGCATTGAGGAGTGTATAAATAATATTTTCTCTATCAGGAAAATTATGGACTAAAAAATGCTTATAGTTGATTTAACCATTTATCTAGAGCATCTACATTTATCTAACCTTCAAATATGGGAATATTAAAATTAACTTGTACCTTAAAGGGGTTACACCTAAAAAGTGGCTACTGGATGAAGATGTGTCACCTATTAGTATCTGCTAAAGGATCTATGAAACATTATCCATGATCTCATTCCATTGTTGCTTGAGGGTTTGTTCAAGCAACAGTTTGATAGGATCTCCTACTCCCTATTATTTCTTTTCTTCCACAATGGGGGGCCATCGAGGTCAATGAGGATGGTCTTGCAAGGGCTCAAGTAGTTCAAGTCCCAACTCCTTATGCCACAACTTTGTTAGGGGCATGCAAAGAAAAATAGAGAAAGAGTCGGCTACTTTGATAACATTGATTCAAATTTATGAAGGGAACTAAATAAAATACAAAATCAAAGTAAAAACATAGAGATACAATGGAACTTGACTTCAATTAATAAATGAAAAATGTTGAATTTGTTTACATGTAGAACAAAAGCAAACTAGTTCGAATTATGGTAGCTTATCTCTAAGAATATTTGATGACTACACCCTTTCTTAATTGTGTTATAATGAGGCTCTGAGGCCTTTTTTTATCATGAAGAAATAATGAGAAAACCTAAACATCCAAAACTATAACCCTAGGAGATGAAGTGCCAATGTCTTATGGGCCCCAATTGGGTAAGTTGGAATTTCAACTTCGTGGGGTTATAAATTTGGCATTTGATCGTTTTTTGGCATACGCAATAGTTTGTTTCGAGCCTCAAAATGGCTCTAGAAATTTAGGGCTTGAAAACTACCAAAAATAGAAAACTGTCGAAATAGAAAAATTGTGTTATGAACTAGTGGAATAGGCGAGTGGCCACCAACATCCACCTAGTTCATGCATCATACTTCCACCTCATTCAAGAATCCAATGTTCCACCTGACATGTCATAACGCAACTGTGCTTCAAACCATTCCTTTGAAATTTACCACATTCCAACCTTCGTTGCACACCAGGACGTGAATATTTTCGTTACGTAATGGGGAGGTTCTCATTCCATGAATTTCATCTACCATGACATGTCATAAACAAACACCACAAGATACTACTTAGGTTCTGAGGTCCATAGTGACATGGATCTAGGCCATGTCATCTTCTAGAAAATTCCATGTGGCACCTCCATGCCAAGTGGCACCACAAACCACCACCATGTGTCACTTAGGTGCCTCACTAGCATAGGCCTCCAATTCACCCTCTTCTAAAACATCTCGATCTCATCACACTAACATTAATATGACACCACTCTGCCATGTGGCATCCCTTCATGCTGCCATGTGTTACCCAAAATCCTATCACTTGGCCATCCAAAAATTCCATTACTTCCTACCATGTGTCACACAATCGTCGCACCACATCAACATACATTCCATGTCACCAATCCACATCATCCATGATTATTCATTGAAACCACATAGTTGTACCCTATCCTCATGGTATCTACCACCTCAGCTTAGGTCAGGGTCCCACTAGGTTCCAAACCTTTGTGAAAATCAATGATTCTACATTATCAAAGAATTTTGGGTCGAGGTGGTATTTCTTAGTTATGTGCATTTGTTTCTTTGTTCCCTAGGATAGATATTTTCATGTTCCTCCACCATACCATAGTGCCACAATACAAGAATATCCGACACCGACTTGGGTGCAACACAACATGAATGTTCACATCAAGTAACATGAATTTTCATGTACTACACTCTCCATCAGTCTACAGCTTCTAAAAATAAGAGTCAAAGTTATTATCCTATAGAGGCACATCTCCATTCCTTGGAATGTATAAATATCCATTAGGAATTTCAAGGTTTTCCCCATCCTTTCCAATTCAAAACTCATGTACATGTTCACCAAGGCTTATTTGACCCACAGTATAGATCCATTACTTAAAGAAATGCAAGCTTGAAGTCCTGATGATTTTGATGACCAAACTAAGCCTTCCTCTAGTTTAATGTCGCTCAAATCGTCAAATTATTATTGGGATAAAAAATTATCTAATGTCTCAAGTAACTATACAAGGCCCTTAATGCATGCAATGTATCCAACAGAAAAGCATGCCCTCATGGAGTACAACAAGCTGAACCATAACTGAGACTTCATCGTACAGTTAGATACAACAACATCTCATTATTCACATAATGGATTTAAATAGCCATCATTAGATCTATTTATATAACATCCCACACACAACATCAACCATAGGCTTTCCATAAGTAATAGATATGCATGACATTCATGACATAAAAAATAATAGAAATCACACCAAGTGACAATTAGTTGAACTCAACAACTAACCATACATGTTATGTAATTAACCCTGCACTTAGGAAAGTATCAAAGTCACAGGGATCTGCAAACCCCTCTCAAACGATGATAAAAATCACATATACATCTAATTACAAACAACCAAGAATGAAACATTCCTCCATAATAGTGTTAATATACTCATTATTATATAATAAAAAAACATATTCATAATCTAAGTGCAAGAGGAATATACGATGAATACAACTTATCTTATTATCTTTGAGTGACTAGAAATAGAGGGAGGGACTTTAAATTTCATCCCAATCGTAGGCCAACTACAATGTAATATTTCTTGTAGTTGACCACCCTCGAGTCAAATTCAGAGTATGATGAGTTAATTTCTTAGGAGTATTCTCAACAACAACTAGTCAACATATGGCAAGAAGTGGGTTCCACTTTCCAGGTGTTTTATCAACTTCATCTAGAAATAACACCACAATGAATCTTTACTTTAGTAGAAAATCAACCATAGGAGTTCATCCAAGGATCAGTGAGTTACAACTCATTCCAAGAAAATTAATACACTATCTAGGATGTTTACTAGCTAGCTTCTCTAAGTTAGTACTGCATGAGTCAAGAGTCAACTATCTAGGTAGATTATTAACTTTTTGAGAAAGTACATAAGTGGTTTGTCAGCGCCAAGGCAAACGTTGAGTAGTTTACTATTCCTTTTAGCTAGTACTTGGGTGTCTCAGCCCGTCAAGTGGTTTATCAACCCCAGCTAGCATCCCAATGGTTTATTAGCCCCAAGGCTAATATTGAATGTTTCAACTCCACTGAACTCTCCCCAACAACAAGGACCTATGTTTTCCTTAGCAAAATATGGGGAATGTTATCCATAAACACAGAATACAAGCTAGATAAAAGTCATTTCTCCCCAACAAATCCACGTCCACGACCAATTTTCATGCTTTGCATTCTCTTCCTTACGTGTTTGTTGTTATTTATTTTTATTATTGAGATATCTCTTACTCCATACCACTACATAGTTTTTTTGCACTATTGCATCTCTCTTCCCCATATCTTATCTCTCATCGGCCCTTTTGCTTCATGTACCTTTACATGCATGTTGACCATGCCCATGCTTTCCACATGAATTGAGACTACTCGACTCATCCTTTACTCAATAAGCACACTACTGAATTCCTTATTTTCACCAAAAATTCTATCAATCGATTAGGGAGATAGGTGGTGAAACAAATATAGTGGCTCCAATTTACAAATAACTCCTCCTCCTCAAACCTTTGAGTTCGTGTCCACTTCCCTCATCTAGTCAATGTTTAGATTTACACATTATTACATGAATTAGAGTTCATAGAAATATTTAAAAGAGGATAGAAAAGGGTTATCATATACCTCCCCCCCCCCTACAGGAACAATGTCTTCGGTGTTCTATGCTTGAACATAAAATTTACAGAGAGATTTATATGCATAGATCTTTTTACATTTACATTTTCTAACCTACCAAAAAAAATGGGTATGATAACCTCATATGTTTAGCCATTTCCCAAGTGGCTTCATTTGGTCTAAAGTGCTTCCACTACACATTAACCTACTCTATTACTCTATTACAAAGCATGATTTTCCTTCGATCCAAAATACACAATGGATTTGGTTAGAACTCTCACTTGGATTCCCCCTGTATCACAGAGAATTCAACAATGTGATTAGAATCATGTACATACTTTTTAAGGACTGAAATATGGAAAATATCATGTGCCTTCACTGTGGATGGTAAGGCAAAATTTTAAGCCACTAGCCCCATTCTTCCCATAATCTAAAATGGTCCACAAAATATGGGTGCTAGCTTTGCACAAGGCCCAATTTTCAGTGAAATTTCCTTGGCATGACGTGGAGGTAAACATGTTCCCCCACTTATAACTCCTTGTGCATTATCTGTTGATATGCATAGCTCTTTTTCTTGTCTTGAATTGTTTTTAAATTATCCTTGATAGAAACTATTTCTCATTCCATTTCCTTAAGCATATTAGGCCCAAGAAGTACCCTGTTCACTGGATCATTCTAGCTTATGGGTGTTTTACATTTCTTGCCATACAGAGCATCAAAAGGACTAATTTTCAATTATTCTTAGTAATCATTGTTGTAGGAAAACTATAGCAAAGGAAGAAACTCTTCACATCTTTTAGGTTGATGCATGACATGCATTCTCTCCATGTTCTGCAACACCCTACTAACTCTTTCAGACTGTCCACTATTTGATGATGGTACATTGTGTTGAAAGCTAACTCTCTCCCAAAACTAGAAAAAACACTTTCCAAAACTTCGAGTTAAATTTGGCACCCCAATCTGATATGATCTTCTTGGGTATACCATGCAATCTAAATATTTCCTTCATAAAAAATTGAGTAATATCAATTTACTTGCAAGTGGATTTAATAAATATAAAATGAGATAATTTTCTCCTCTTATCCACCAACACCATTATGGCATCATGTTGCATAAATTTCCTTGGCATCCTGGTGATGAAATCCATGGAAATGTCTTCCCACTTCCATTCAAGAATGGGGATTGTCTGTATCAATCCCGCTAGATGTCTACATTCCACTTCTACTTGTGTGGCATTCCAAGCATCTAGAAATATATTTGACCACATCCTTTTTCATGCCTAGCCAATAATATAATTTTTTCATGGTGCTATCATCTTCTAATAACCAATATGAACATAGTATGGTATTTTATTAAATTCATCTAAGATGATTTTCTTCAAGTCACCTATACAAGATATATGCGACCTTCCTTTGAACTTTAATAGTACATCGACTATGAAGGAGTATTCCTTACTCAATGCCCATTTTAGCTCTGGATGCAATATTTCTTTCACTTGCTGGCAGTGCTCATCATGATGCCTTTATCCTTTAATCTTTTCTTTAATATAAACCTCATAAGTACTAATGGATTCCACGTGTGCCATTTGTAGCCTCTTTCTAAGTGCATATGCTACTTTGTTTTACTTACCTTTGATGTACTTGATTTCAAAATCAAATTCACTAATCAAGGCTAGCCACCTTGTATGGATTGCATTCATATTGGGTTGTTTAAATAAATATCTCAACCCTCCATGATATAACATCAAGATAAAATTTCTTCCCAAAAAGTAGTGCCTCCACATTTTCAATGCATGCATTATCACTACCAACTCCAAGTCATGAGTGACATAATTTCACTCATGCTCATCCAACTTTCTCAATTCATAATAGGATACTTGTCCTTCTTGCATTAGGACTCCGCCAAGCACTTTCTTAAAATCATTTGTACAAAATAAAAAATCTTTTTCTGGATATGCTATCCTCAATATTAGTGCACGAGTGAGAAAATGTTTCAATTTCTCAAAGCTACCCTCACATTTCAGCTTCCATTGGAATTTAATTCCTTTTCTTTGCAACATTTTGATTGGATTTCCAACTTTGAGAAATTTTGGATGAATCTCTAGTAATAATTGGCCCATCTCATGAAGGCTCTAACTTTTGTCACATTCTAAGGAGTAGGGCTCTCCATAATGACTTTGCTCTTTTTTGGATCCACTGATACTCCTTTGGAGACAATATGTCCCAAATATTGAACTTACATCTTGAAGAATTCACCCTTGTTGAGTTTGGCATAGATATTGTGATCTCTCAGCAATTGCAACACTATTACTAAATGTTTTTCATGCTCCACCTTGATTTTTGAGTAAATCAATATGTCATCCAAAAAAAATAGCACAAACTTGTCCAAATATGGACTAAGAACATTATTCATTAAACACATAAATGTTTTTGGGGCATTTGTGAGTCAAAACAACACAACCACAAATTCACAGTGCTCATACCTTGTTCTAAATGTTATTTTGTGAATATATTCATCTTTGATTTGCACCTGATGGTACCTAGGCCTCAAGTTGATTATTGAAAATATAAAAACCATTCTCAATTGATCACTAAGGTCATAAATCCTTGGAAAAAGATACTTGTCCTTTATGGTGGCTTTATTTAATTACATGTAGTTAATATGAAGTCTCAATGCAACATCCTTCTTTACGAATAATACATGTGCTCCCTAGGGTTATACATTGGGTTTGATGTATCATCTATCTATTATTTCTTCCAATTGTAATTTCAACTCTACCAGCATCAGTGTACTCATATGATATGGAGCTCTAGATATTATCGTTGATCTCGATAGTAATTCAATTAAAAAGTTGATTTTACACCCCTTCCTACTACACCTTTTCACTTAGAGTGTAGTGATTTGTGGAATTGTCATAGGCTTTCTTTTTCCCTACAATGTTGTCCTTTCCCTTTCCTCATTGAGACACTCTATTGAATTTTTGTAGTAGTCAACCTTGGTTCTATGGGCCACTAGCCAATCCATCTTGACTAGTAAGTCATATGATCCCAATGGTAATATGTTTATATTTGCAGTCATGGGCATGGCATTTATCACAACTGGGCATGACTTCGCCACATGTTCAACTTGTTTCTTATTTCCTGTCACCAACTGAACTCTCCATGACCTATGATGGGTTCTTCTCTAAAACACTTTTCTACAACTCTTGGACTCACATATCTAAAATTGGAACCAAGGTCAATAAAAATTAAAATAAACTGGATATTGGTTGTACCTTCCATTTCGATCAATGAGGCTTGGTGATTGATGTGCCTATTATCTAACACTGCATAGATTCTTGGTACACTCCAAGCCACATCATTTAATGTACCCGCTTCCTGCACGTTGTACAGTATTGGAGGGTTCCTCTGTAGCTGAGGGAAACCCCTCTATCAGTGATCTTACCCACATTTCCAACACTCTATGGATTTCCTCGTGGACCCCTTAATTTCTGCTCTTGTACGAGCTTCTGACACATTATAAAGTATTGGACAGTTCCTCTGTAGCTAAGGGAACTCCCTCTGTAAGTGGTATTCCCCACATTTCTAACACTTTATGGGTTTTCTCCTAGACCCCTCTATTTCCTCTCTTGCAGGCTTAAAGAGTTGGTCTCGATTAGCATTCGTGGGATTTTTCTAAGACTCACCTCTTGCAAGAGTGGTTAACCTCATATTCTTACCTGGATGACATCCTATAGTTTGTTTCCATTTTCCCTTAAACGTGGGCTTTTCTTTTGTTGTCTAATCAACCCTGAACTCAGACTTTTTCTTGGATTGCTCGTAGCAATACTTCATTTTCCTAATGGTATTTTCAAGAGTGTTTGGCTCATAAAACTCTATTTTGTCCTTGATTTATGCTTATGGAAACCCATTGAGATACCTTTGAATATTTTCCTTCTCATCCTTGAGGTAAGGCACATACCTTAACAACTCCAAGAATATGGATTTATATTTATCAACTATCAAGTACCCTAGTTTGTGCTCATAAGATTATTTGGCCTTGTCATCATAGTATCTCTCAAGCAATTTCTTTTCCCAGAAGTATCTCTCAAATCTTCTCTAGGACAACTCCTCTTTAATATTCTTGAAATTTTTCATGTCTTCCCATCAAATATCAACCTTGCCTTTTAGGTTGAAGGTGGCTACTCTGACCTTCATATTTTTTCAATAATAATGCACCCTAAAATATTTCTCCATTCCTAATAGCCAAGCCTCTACTTCCTTGACCTTCCTCACCTCTCCATCAAATGTAGGAGGCCTTGCCTTATTAAATTCTTATGGTATAAAATGTTTTCCTTTCCTCTTCTGATGGCATTGTCTCCTAGTTGCAACTGCAGACAATCACTCACAATTCCCCATCCTCCTAATTTCTAGAGTACTCAGTGGATTTTCGCCTCTAAGAATATCCTTGCTTGACTACATATTTCTTTTCTTGTATCTGCTTCCTTTTTCACCATCAATCTTTAATTCATGTTTCCAAGTCCTGATGGAATTTTCCTATCTTTATCCCTTCCTATGTGGCTAGCACCTAGATTATGTTGCCTCTTCCTTTGCAAATTTGACAAGCTCCGCAATACAATTATGTTTACTTATTCTTTTTGTTCTTGAGCCATGCAAGTCCTTTCATTGTGAACCCTGTAACTTCTAAACTTAGCTCTTATAATTCTAAGGGTGTTTATTGAGTCAGGGGGTCTTCCTCTATCCTCTTTCTAACTGACTCTTCATCCTCATAATACTAGATTGTATCAGTGTGCTCATCCCATACTCTCTTTTTGTTCTTTGGTGTCTCCTTATGTGCTCTCATACACACATAATTGTTAGCCCAATAAAAAATATAAATAAACACATCTACCCATTGCCTTGGATTATCACAATCTTGACATAAGGCTATATGAAACACCAATCTCCAATTTAATATGCAATTCATAATCAAAATATTACAAGAAATAGACATTGCACGAAACAAATAATTATTAGAAATCACTGCACTATGTAATAGAGCTCTATATTTAATCCTCCTAGGCCCATCCAGTGTGAGTGTTGAATGTGGCCACTTTGATACCACTTTGTAATACTCCATCACACCCCCTTGGACTTTTTAGGGTAAATGGGAGGTGTTAATTTAATTAACCCAACATCCATGGTCTCATTATGAAGATGGGATCAAAAAATTCCTTCTTGACCAAAGTGTGTAGAAATCACTTTGGATAACACCATCACGTTCAACTCATCGATATTTTTCCATTGGTATAAATTCTTCCTGTAATTTAACGTCAAGTTTGAAATTTATTCCCATTAACATTTTGGCCCATGTAACCCTTTCCACATCAACAAGGATCCACCACATGGAACTACCACCTCATACGAGAATCCAACATGGCACTTTCCACATCATAGTGCCACCACGCCTCATTCCATTCCTTTGGAATTTACCCCTTTCCAGCGCCTTTGGTGTGTCAAAACATAAACATTTATGTTATATAAAGGGTAGGTTCTTGTTCCACAACTTTCATCTATTGCATCCTGTCACAAATATGCACCACAAATACTAACAGGGTTGCGAGGTCCACAATGATGCGGCTCCATGCCAAGCCAACCCACTAAAAACACTACATAGTAACTCATGCTAGGTGGCGCTAAAAAACATTTCCATGTGTCCCTTAGGTGCCACATTAGAACAGGCCTCCATGTCACCCTCTTCTATAACATTTGGATGTTAACACACTGAAAACAAGGTGGCACCATTATACCATGTGCCATCCCCTTATGATGCCAAATGTCACTCTAAAATCCTACCATTGTTCCATCCAAAAAGTCCATTTATGTCTGCCACATGTCACACTACCAGCATTCCATGCAACATCCCCACCATGTCACCAATCTACATCATCTTAGATCATACGTTGAAACCACATAGTCTTACCTTAACTTCATGGTATCTTTCACCTCAGCTTAAGTTGGGGTCCCACCAGGATCCAAACCTTCGTGTAAACAAACAATTCTATGTTATTAGAGAATTTGGGTTCAAGCTAGGATTTCGCTATTATGAGTCATTCGTTTTTGTATTCCTTGGGACAAAGATATTCGTATCCCATCACTACACCATAGCACCATAATACAAAAATATACAACACTGACTTGGGCATGGCACAATGTGAATGTTTATGTCAAATAATGAGAATTTTCCCATCCATCACTATGCAACTTTTGTTAATAAGAGTTATAGTTCCCATCCCACAAAGGCACATTTCAATTCCCCGAAACGTATAAATCTTCGTCAAGAATGTCAAGTTTTTCCCCATCCTTGCCATTTCAAAACTCATTTACATGTTCACCGAGGCTTATTCGGCCCCAGTCATAAATTTTATAGTCAATGAAACTCAGGCTTGAAGTCCTGAGGTTTTCAACAACAAAATAGAGACTTGCTCTAGCTCAAATTTTACTCAAATATTCAAACTATTATAGGGATAAAAATCTATCCAAAGAAGATCACTCAAGGAACTATACAAGGCTCTCAATACATGCAATGTATCCACTAGACAAGCCTTCCCTCATGCACTACAATGCGCTCAACCAAAGTTGACACTTCATTGTACATTTAGATAGAAAAACATCCCATTAACTCACATAATGAATACAACAGGCATCATCAGATCTACTAATATAACATGCCACACACAACATCAACCACATACTTTTTCTAGTCCATAAATAGAAAATATCCATGACATAACAAACATTAGAAATCACACCGAGACATAGTTTGTTGAACTCAACAAATAACCATACACGCTATGTAATTAGCCTTGCATTGAGGAAATTATCAACAGTAACAGGGATCTATAAATCCTTCTCAAACCATGAGAAAAATTACATATACATATCATTACAAACAACAAAGGATGACACATTCCTCCATAATAGTGTTAATGCACTCATTGTTATATAAAAACAATATTTATAATCCAAGCCCCGAGGATCAACTCAATTGGTCAAGTCCCCATTGTTAAGCACATTTTCTATTGAGAGTTCGTTAGTTAAATTCTATTGACACACTTAGTGTCATGCGGAAAGAGTTATTTTTGCGGACAAACCTAACCTCCCTAGGAGTCTAAGACTCTCTAGTGACAAACAAACCAAACAAGAGCAATCCTTCTCTAAACACACATTATTCTATGAGAGATCAAATGTTTTCCGATCTTACCTTAGGTCCAACGCTTGTTGTAGCAGTCCAGCCTTGCTGATCCAGATGAGCTCCTCCTTCACTTTCAGACCTGCATACACTAACAAAGCAAACGATTACATAACACGTGAATATTCATCATAAAACAAAACATATTCATCACATAGACCAAGGAGTACATGAAATAATTCATTAACAACAAA
>APFE030698740.1:0-28172 GCA_000404065.3 Pinus taeda | reverse complement strand
GTGTGAGGTAAAATAAAATGTATCCAAGTAAAAATTAATTGGTATCTCATATATATGAATTATGAAAATTATAAATGTTTTTGTCTAAGTTAAAAGCAAATGTTTAATGATAATAATATTTTAAAAGGAAAACAATGCTTCAATAAATTGTGTAAATAAATGTTATTGTTAAAATGTATTTGTGTGAGATTTTTTCTATCAAAGTAAGAAATAATGAATATTTAAGAGATATAAAAGATTAAGATCATTGTTATAAATACGAGTGTATAATATGGGTGCATAATTTAATTAAACTCAAATTATTCAAATTTGTAAACTATAATCCATTATAAGAAAAGAGGAAAATTAATGAAGAATAATTTAAATGTAAAACAAACTTACGTTATTTTAGATAATTGAAACCAACCTAGATCCATCTTAAACATGGATTTATAAGTGTTGAGAGGATCAAATCTCTCCCGGTGAAAACCTCTTTTTGAGTGCAAATCTCTGGAGTGCAAAACTTTAGGAAATGTCATCTCTCGAGGTGGAAACCTCTTTTTGAGTGCAAATCTTTGGAGTGCAAAACTTGAGAAAATGTTCGCACCTCGAGAGATTTCATCTCTCTTGGCACTTGATAGAGCTAGATTTAAAATGGATCTAGGTTGGTAAATAATCAAAACCAATTCCAATATCAAACAAATCTAGTGTAACCTATTCCAATATCAAACAAATCTAGTGTAATACTCTAGCTTGAAAGGGCCCTATAGGAAATGGGTCTTACAACCAAGTTATATATAGCACTTATTTCATCAACAAGCTCAATATGTCAATACACACAACATCCAGATGTATCATAATTATTCTTGAGGTTGATATTAGTTATACCATCAGGGAATCCACCCATTGAAAGCCTTGAAATAGACCAAAGAAGCAGAACTAGTTGAGGATTGGTGAGAAGAAAAACAACATCCCAACTATAAGCTCAATAACATAAATTGTGTTAAGCCAAATAAATCATTCAATGAAGATGCTTTTTGGGACAAAATTGTGCACAAAATTCCTTTGCACTTAGTCAATTTGAAGAAAAATGGGTTGTTTGATGATGTTGTAAAGTGGTTGGCACATTCCAAATGTTTATAGGTTAATACCAGTACATAGTTTGTCTATGTATCAATAATTTGTCCAAAGTGTACTTTCCTTTCAACTCATATATAAATCAAATTTCCATACAATAGTATAATCACATAATCTAAAATTTTCCATGGATTATTCCTCTAGAAACAAAGGCAACACTAGGAATACAAATGGTCCTCTTAATTAGCGAAGCCAATATATATGTAATTGGAAGGTGTGATTTTATTTCATTCTTCAAATGCTGGTTTCTTTTTATTTCTTTCTCCATATATTGTTTGTCTTGGTAGAGGTCTTAAAATGTGTTATACGTAAGTTTGTTGTTGGAAAACCTAAGTCTTCTTCTCCTCCTACACCATGATAAATGTGCAATAGTTGCCCTCGTAAAGACAAACACAACCCAGATAGAAGTTTAGCGATCTACATGGATTTAACATCTGGTTAATATAACAACCTCATCCCACGTCTACCCAAGTAACCACCCAAGCGGGGTAAATATGCGATGAGAGGCCACTATGATGGCATTCAACCTCCTATGTCACCTTAAGGAAGTGGAATTGATGGAAACATGCCACATACACCTTCCACATCAACAAAAAAACTCCTAGGAGCCATCCCAACCACTCAGGTAACCCGCCCTTGAGACCAACTGAAGTTTTTGTGCATCAAACTTCTAGACACTCCCTTGATATGGACAAGGGTGCATCTGGGAGGCTCCAGAAGCTCCCACAACAAGGGCAAGGGAGCTTCCAGGGAATTTTTTATCCAGTGTTGTGCTTGCGACTCTGAGATTTGTGCCACTTTTCAGGGCCAGAGCTTAGGTCATTGCCCAAAACTCAATGTTACCTTTATAAATGAAATTTCACAGTAGAACAAAGATACATATGCAAAAACATCAACAAGGACTAGACTGGACTCTTACTAGCCATGACATGCATTTCATCAAACATATCACAAATATGAAATCTACAGGTTTTAACAACAGAGTTGAGCATAAGGGTATCATACTTATATGAGATTTGCTATGAGGCATTGTTTCCTTATCACATTAACTGCATTATCATCTATTAGGACATAGATACATTATTCATTCATTTACAAGTAAAAACATGATGAGAGCCATATATAGCCATTGTCATAATTCATATTCATAAACAATATAATAACAACAGAAATACCAAGGAAACAAAAACCATATAATCCACATATAAACCATTATAATACTCATGAATTAACACGAAGAAATAACCTATTATTAATGATGCAAAGGCTAACCAGGTTTGGTACTTCCACGGACCACTTGATCGTAGATATGGTTGAGCCAAATCTCTCTTTAGCCAGTCACCTTCGTGCCATATTCCAAGCATGAATGTGGGATCTCATGGAACAATCCATCAAAACCAAACTAGGGCTTCCAGAGGCCAAAACACCTCAACCCATCAAACAATGATTCCACTTCATGGTCGGACATCAAAAACCATCACCAAATTGGTCTCTACCCAAGCCTTCTAGGGCTCCAGAGTGTTTGTTCCAACTAAGGCTTCCAGGACCAATAACTAAACCCATAGTTGATGTCGGGCTTCCAAACCGTTTGTCCAACCAGAGCTTCCAGGACTTGTAACTCAACCCACCAAGGGCTTCCAGAGCGTTTTTCCAACCAAGGCTTCTAGGACTAGTAACTCTACCCAATATGTTACAAGGCTTCCAGAGTGTTTGTCCAACCAAGGCTTCTAGGAACTAGTAACTCAACCCAAGCTAAATGAAACATGAGCACCAACCAGAAAAACAAAGAAATGAACCCACAACACCTTGGTTATCTAGGAAATGGAAAGGTTAGAAAAATCCACTGTCAATCCAGGCAATCCTCCATGCCAATGACAGATCATGACCAATAAACCACATGCATGTGCCATGTATGTCAAACTAGTGAGGAAACCATACATGCAACTCAGTGTCTACAAGAAAACCCCATTGTAGCTGCTGATTTCGATGTCCTCTTGCACTTTTCTCCTCTTCCTTTGCCTTCTTGCTCCAAGAATATAAGTATGGCACACTCTCCAAGAGTGCTCCAAGGAAACTCTAAGTGTCCAAGACTATGAGAGAGAATAGAATGAGAGGTCAAAAACTGAACTCACAAAAGGCTCACACTGACCAAGCTTGAGTAAAAGCTTACGAACTGATCCTTTGAAGCATTTTTATCAATGAGGCCTCTATTTTCTTCATTTTCCATTATTTTCCTCCAATTTCCTCATCACATGCAATCTATGACCTTTCACCTTCCTTTTCTCGTAATTTCCTTTATTTTCATAAATAAAATGTCAATAAATGCCTCATGTCTTTCCAAAGCCTTTGCCATAATAAACCGAAGCGACACCCCACTAGTATTTTTGCCCAATATTCATCTTGGAATACATGTTCCATGATGTTGGTCTTATATTTTTATATTTACATGGATTTTTTTAACCAGTGTTGTTACATAATCCTCCCCTGTGGGGGAACACCATTCTTGGTGTTCAATGACACCTATAACCAGAAAGACCGCTGAAAACAAAACATACTACCCATGGAGCTTTATAACATAGCTTGTTGTGGTATTCACAATGACCATCTACTGAAACATGACAAACATACTGTTCATTAGAGCTTTATAACACAAATCATTACAATATTTACAATAATAACCACATATACACACATACACATTTGCTTCACCCAAAAAATGCTCATAACGTATATTGAGCAACTTCATAAGTCCAGCTCGATACAATATTCGCAATAATACACACATATACACATATGCACATTTTCTCAACCAACAAATAAAAGGATACGATGCCTGCATTTGCAAAAAGGGAATCCAGAGGCTCACACTTCCACCATCAAATTAATTCCAGGATTCACCTCCTTCCTAGGAAGTACATAATCCACTGCAAGGTCGAATCTGCATCCAATGTCCAACACTATAATCCAACGCCACTTATCCTCTCAATGGACATTTACCAACTCATTATTCCAGGGCACACTCACAATGTGCATTTGATTCCATCTGGAAAGGTGTTGACGTTTCTATACCCACCAACATGTCAGGGGATCTCCCCGGTAAGAAGTCCCAATTAGACCTCAGATTGTTTGGAGGAGGAGTCCAAGTAGTGGGTAGTAAAGTTATGCCTTGACTGCGTTAGCACATAGAGATAAGCAAGATATCCTTGTTGGAAGCAAGTGTGTGACCTTGTAGCAAGTCATGAGAGATGCATGGGGAGGTTCTAACATACGAAAGAGGAAAATAAGTGTATCCCTTAGAAGCCTGTAATAGTACGCAACCTGAAAGGAACACACGAGATGAATGACATCACATGCCTTGACTGCGTTAGCACATAGAGATAAGCAAGATATCCTTGTTGGAAGCAAGTGTGTGACCTTGTAGCAAGTCATGAGAGATGCATGGGGAGGTTCTAACATACGAAAGAGGAAAATAAGTGTATCCCTTAGAAGCCTGTAATAGTACGCAACCTGAAAGGAACACACGAGATGAATGACATCACAAACTGCAATAGAGTAGCTCTCTCTTAGAATAGGTTTTCTCTTCTTCCATCAAAGAATTAAGCTTCTTCTGACCCTATAGAAGTCTGGCTTGGAACCCTTGGGGTCTCTTTCTAGATAAACAATGACAACAAGTAGGACCTTCACTTCTACTTGTGCATATAGCACTGTTACCTCCAAGTTTGTACGAACCACGGGTTGATAAGTAAAGCTGGTAGCCCTGGGAGTTGCAGCATTCTTGTTGGAATACCTAGGCTCATCACTTTTTGGCGCCGTTGCTGGGGAGGTGTCTAAGTAGAATGTGATTACTATTTTCTTCTATTTCGAGTCTCTAACTTTCTTTTCTTCTACTTCTTATCTTCAATTTTATTCCATTAGTTTATTTTTGCAAAAGTAATCTAGTAGCTTCCTTTCTTTCATTTGTCATTATCTGCTTTCCTTTCTATTCTACAAGTACTTTATAGCTTTTAAGAAAATCTTACAAAAACCAACCGAAAAACATTTCCTTTGATGCCTCGTAGGAATAGTGACAATTTAGGGAAATTCTTGACAAATATCCCCACTACATTCAACAGTCAACCTTCTCTCTTCTTCGGTGACTATGAAGTGGAAGAACCTTTAGGTGAGCAACCTTACATATTTGAAGAACCTACAGGGGAAGAATAAGAGGAAGAACCCTTTCCTAGTGAACTAATGGCTGAAAACCAACATGACAGAGAAAATAGAGAGAGAATTGAGAGTGCCTTCCCCATCAAGGAGACTAATGGGGACACTAAAATGAATAATATAAGCCCCTCTGCTCTACCTCATTTCCATGGCCTGACCACAGAGGACCCTGACACATTCCTATTTGAGTTTGTTGTTATATGCCGAACCTATGACTATACAAATGATGAGAAAAAGTTAAAAGTGTTTCCATCTACCTTCAAGGAAGCAACATTGTTGGTTCATGGGTTTACCTGGAGATAGCATCACAACTTGGGCTCAGATGCAGCAACATTTTAACAACAAATATAGGGACTACTGTAGGTCAAAGGATACTAAAGAAGATATTTTTAGGATGACCATAGTCCAGGATGAATACTTAGAGGACTATGAAGAAAGATTCCAACTCAATTACAAAAGGGCCAGATGTACACTTGAACCTGAGTCACTAAAGTTGTTCCTACTTAGAGGAGTAAGGGAGGATCTTTTGGATACCTTACATATGATAGTAGGAGGGGATATCTACCAATTACCCTATGAGGATATCAAGACTATATTTAGAAACCATTTTAGAGCAGTCAGGAAAAAGGGTAGGGGTAGTCAACCTATGGCCAATACATCATCCTTCAACTTATCCATCAAGGGTGAAATTGGAAATATGCTGGAAGATTTCAAAAGTGATATGTTGCAAACCCTTGCCTTGTAATTGGACACCATGAACATTAAAAGGAAGCAAGAGGAAGCGGAAAGAGCCCTGACCATCTTTTGTCCTAGATGCACCAGGAGGCATCCTAGGAACGAATATCCATTGAACTGTATTAAGATTTTCTCAGTCTATGACGAAAACCATTCCGTAGACAAGTGCCCTTCTTTACCTGGACTCAAAGTTGTATATCAAGGAGCTGAAGGGGTCACTGAGCAACTTTTCTACATCAACCAAAGGAGACCTCCTGGGCCTAGACCATACTAGTAGGGTATGCAAGGGTCATCCCATGCATATTACAACCCCAACAAAACCACAACTATAACTTCTTGGGGACCTCCTTCTCATCATTCTTGGTCTTCCTCAGTATCATTCCCAGCGAACCAACCAGTCATTTCAACATTATGTTCAGCCACAACATCAGCGGAATACCCCACTCTAGGGGTAGAGACCCCAATTCAACAATGTTCCAGCTCTATTGCCTCCACCACCTACCCAACCACAACTCCTGCACTCTACTCCACCCAAGAAACCCCAAATGCCTGCCCAGCCAAATCTGAACCCAAACAATAGGCAGGCCCAACAAGCATACAATGGAGAGACATCAGACCCAGCTTATGCTATAGAAATCCAGGAGACCAACCTAAGATATGGGAGAATTCGCCCTGATAACCAACCTCCCTCTCCACATAGGGAGGTTGAGGAGGAAAGAGAGGAAAGCAACCTTAAAGTAAAACCACCCTATCCTGAGAGATTAACCCAACCACTCCAGCCTACCCTATAAGAAAATGAACTTCTGGGAGAATTGAAATATCTATGTGTAAAGATACCCCTTCTCCAGGCAATCAAAGATGTTCCCATTTACAATAAGTTGATTAAGGAGAAATGCTTCAAGTATCCAAGAAGAAGAAAAAGGGATGCCCCTACCATTAATGTCATTGGGCAGTTGTTTGACTTAATGCTGGGGTAGGTAATATGTTCAAAATATTTGGACCTTGGAAGCCCTGTAGTAGATGTGCACATCAATGGCACCATTGTCTCACACACTCTGATTGATCTTGGGGCTGCCATTAATGTGATGACCAAGGACACCATGCTCAAGCTCAACCTCTAAGGGTCATTGAGGAAGACCACAAGAATTCTACAACTTGTAGATCGTTCCATAGTCACCCCTGAGGGAATTGTGGAGGATGTGATGGTCTCCATTGAATCCTAGGAGTACCCTGCAGATTTCCCAGTTCTCCAGCCTAAGGCTAAGTTTACTGGTTACCCTCTCATCCTTGGGAGGCCATGGTCGGCCACAACTAATGCTTACATTAGCTACAGAGCTGGGAATATGACCATCAAGAATTGGCATATGTCCAAACAATTAGTCCTATACCCTCCTGCTCAACCTACCCTAGATTATGATTTACCTTTATGGTTGGAGGAGGAGGCAGAAGATGAAGTTTATTCTGCCCAACTTTATGCTTTGGAAGCAGTCATAGGAGGAGGACAATAAGATGAGGATGACTTAATTGAACAACTGCTCCAAAGTCCAACTCCTAGTTCACTACCATTAGAAGAAGTAAGGGAAACCCAGAACAATCATCCAATTGACTTATGCTTGGCCAGTTCCAACCCACTCCATGTCAAAACCCTAGAATTTGGCCTAGAGAAAACTTTGAAAATTAATCCATCTCTTTCTGTTTTAGAAGAGGAAAATCTATGCAACATGTTGAGAGAGAACCTAGAAGCCTTTTCTTGGAGTTATAAGGAAATGAAGGGAGTACACCCCTCAGTTTGTACTCACGACATATACATCAAAGAAGGTTGCAATCCAGTCATGCAACCACAAAGGAGGATGAATCCAACTCTTAAAGACATAGTCAAAGAAGAACTGCAAAAACTGCTAGATGCAGGATTCATTTACCCTATCTGAGACAGTGAGTGGGTCTCTCCTTTAGTGTTAGTTCCCAAGAAAAATGGTAAGTGGAGGATTTGTGTGATTATAGGGAGTTGAAAAACACCACAAAGAAGGATCATTTTCCCCTACCCTTCATTGACCAAGTGCTAGATGGCCTGGCAGGGAAGAAGTTTTTTTCTTTCCTAGATGGATTCAGCGAGTATAACCAAATCCAAATCTGCCTAGAAGACCGGGATAAGACCACACTGACCTGTCCTTGAGGTACTTTTGCCTATAAGGTCCTTCCTTTTGGCCTAGCAATGCTCCTGCCACCTTCCAGAGAGTAGTGTTGAGTATTTTTGTTGAATTAGTACATGATGCTGTGGAAATATATATGGATGATTTTACACCTTATGGTTGTGATTTCCAAGAAGCCCTGACTAACCTAGGCAAAGTATTGCACAAATGCATTGAAATGAACCTGTTAGTGTCAGTCTTTGCAACCTTCCTCCAGTGATCAAACATGCTCTTACAAAGTGATTTTAAAGGTGTTAAGGTCAAATTTTGTCATTTCAAATGATCTTCAAGAAAAATTTGGTCACCTAGTATTAGGTTCTAGGGTTTGTTTTCACTCTTGTCAGAGTTGTCCAAATGTCGTCTATTGTCACCATCAGCTGATTGTACCATTATTAGGGGGTTGTCACATCATGAAAATTCCCATGGGTCATTTACATCTTGTTCATTCTCAGCTGTGCCTAGGTATAGGTTTCATTTCCCTCTCCTAGGGTTTTTGAAAGTATTTCTCTTGGAAATGGGTTCAATCATCGGTCAAAAAAACTTTGTAATCCTGATGTTCAAACCACCTTCCCTTATCTCTTAATGTCTTATTAAAACACTCCATCACTGAGATCCCCCAAATCCTCATTTTCGCACAAACCCTAGTTTCTTGCTAACAACTTGGCAATTTTCTAGGCTAGGCCTGTGTTTTGCCCTTTTGGACCCCTTCCCCTCACTCAATCTTTGAAATTCCACTTTCCCCTACTTCTTAACATCCCTCCCTACTTCTCAAAATTTCCTCAAGAATTTACAAGCCCCTTATCCCCTTCATTTCGCTTCATTTGAACAAATCCCCTGTTCCACACATCGAGATAGGTTTTACTCCAATGATGTTCCTGAGCAATAAAAGATGAATTTGGGACAAATGAGAGAGGTTTTTGTCCCAAATTGGACAAAGAAGAAAAAACTCCTTCATTTTTTACACAGGTGTCATGGTTTTAGAGAAATGTCAAAAATACAATTGCCTCGGGAGAATTGATGCACCTCTGAAGTGACCTAGGGAAAATCAAGTTTTCTCCTAGCTTGGTTGGCCAAATTACTTACTTGATGAGTCCAATGATAACTAGACACAATGATCTTCCAACAAGATATCATGAGCTCAATTTGGAGTTGAGGAACACCTTCAAAAGTTGACTGCAACAGCACTCTGCCTTGAGGCAGCCTCATTTGGCACATTTTGACCAGTCTTGGGAGATTTGATTTTGACAGGGAAAATGAACTCCAAATTGAAAAATTCCGGTTGGTTTGGAAATTAGACTCAAAGACCTTTCCAACGAGATATCCTGCGCCCAATTTTGACACAGAGAAGGCCTACAAAAGTCTTCTGGAAAAAGTGCTATGCACTGGGCAGGTGGCGCAACGCACATAACTCGCGCGGCGCATTGGGCTCTGATTTCCAGTGTAAAATAACAAGGGCGCGACGCATTGGTGAGGTACGGCACATTGGGCATGCTACGCAGTGCACAGAGCCAGAACTCAAATTTTTGTCATTTGTTTCAAAAAACTTCAATCCGCTTGGTTCTTCTCGCTCCAATAAGTTTATGAAATTGTCATTAACATGTTTGATGCTCATTGAAGTGGATTACGAGAGTTTGTGATGTCAAATTGCAAAATTTATTACTTTGTTTAAAGCTGCTCCTTAGGGTTGTGTTTTGGTGTCTTGGTGCCAAAGACTCCTTTTCCCCTTCACCGTGTTGATTCTTCCCCTCACCTTAAACCCATCATCCCTATTAAATCCCCTGTTCCTCTACATCCCAAAATCACTTATTTCTAAAGTCCTATTTTCCTATCCCTAAACCCTACCATACCCTATTACTCTCTTTTTCCCATATCATTTTCAAAATTCTTAAATCCCCAAACCTCACATTCCTAAAACACAATCAAGTCACTGTCCTCACATTGCAAACTTCACTTGATTGAACCATACCCTTTCCTTCACTCCATTATACCCACTGTTCCATATTTCTCACAGTCCCTCATTTCCCTTTGGCATATTTGGCACTTGGAGACAAAGACATCAAGTCTTCATTTCTCATTTTCAACCAATCAAACATACACTTGTCATACACATTGCAACACCATGACGGACACTGATTCATCATATGAACACGACACTAATTGCACCACTAAACTGCATACACCAGGAGGGTACTGAGGAGGCGCAAAACGCATGATCAGCTCCAAATCTTGGCCGAAGCCTCTTTGGCTGAGCATGATACTTGATGAGGCACCTTCAGTCCAAATTTCAAGGAATTTGGAGAAAATTTTGTCATTTTTTATTTTTTTGGTCACAAAACAAAGTTTTTTGCCCAACACGTAGTGCCACTTGGCGTGCGCTTATGATTGGGACATCTTCTGGAGGAAAACTTGATATTTTTGGGTTTTTTATGATAAATTATGCATGCTCAGGAGTGGCCGAGAGATTTCATCAAGTTCTAGGTGGCCTAAAGGGTCAAAAACACCTTGAAAATGGTCTTTCTGCCACTTTTTCCACACACAGGAAGCAGTCTTGGGAGATTGGATATTTGGAGGGGTAAATGGACACCCAATCCAGATATTCCACTTGGGTTAGAAAGTAGATAGGCAGGGATTTCCAACGAGCTATTATGAGCTCAATTTGGACTTCGGGAAGTGCCTCAAAATCAGCTCCAAAGTGGTGCGACGCATAGAGAAATTTGGCCTCATTTTCACTCTTCAGCTCAGAAATTCGCCCAGTTTTGACTAGTTTTACATTTTGATGTAACTATTGATCTACCATGATGTAACTTGATGACCATGATGTAATATTGGCAACCTAAGATATGGGAGAATTCTCCCTGATAACCAACCTCCCTCTCCACATAGGGAGGTTGAGGAGGAAAGAGAGGAAAGCAACCTTAAAGTAAAACCACCCTATCCTGAGAGATTAACCCAACCACTCCAGCCTACCCTATAAGAAAATGAACTTCTGGGAGAATTGAAATATCTATGTGTAAAGATACCCCTTCTCCAGGCAATCAAAGATGTTCCCATTTACAATAAGTTGATTAAGGAGAAATGCTTCAAGTATCCAAGAAGAAGAAAAAGGGATGCCCCTACCATTAATGTCATTGGGCAGTTGTTTGACTTAATGCTGGGGCAGGTAATATGTTCAAAATATTTGGACCTTGGAAGCCTTGAAGTAGATGTGCACATCAATGGCACCATTGTCTCACACACTCTGATTGATCTTGGGGCTGCCATTAATGTGATGACCAAGAACACCATGCTCAAGCTCAACCTCTAAGGGTCATTGAGGAAGACCACAAGAATTCTGCAACTTGTAGATCGTTCCATAGTCACCCCTGAGGGAATTGTGGAGGATGTGATGGTCTCCATTGAATCCTAGGAGTACCCTGCAGATTTCCTAGTTCTCCAGCCTAAGGCTAAGTTTACTGGTTACCCTCTCATCCTTGGGAGGCCATGGTTGGCCACAACTGATGCTTACATTAGCTACAGAGCTAGGAATATGACCATCAAGAATTGGCATATGTCCAAACAGTTAGTCCTATACCCTCCTGCTCAACCTACCCTAGATTATGATTTACCTTTATGGTTGGAGGAGGAGGCAGAAGATGAGGTTTATTCTGAACAACTTTATGCTTTGGAATCAGTCATAGGAGGAGGACAATAAGATGAGGATGACTTAATTGAACAACTGCTCCAAAGTCCAACTCCCAGTTCACTACCATTAGAAGAAGAAGTAAGGGAAATCCAGAACTATCATCCAATTGACTTATGCTTGGCCAGTTCCAACCCACTCCATGTCAAAATCCTAGAATTTGGCCCAGAGAAAACTTTGAAAATTAATCCATCTCTTTCTGTTTTAGAAGAGGAAAATCTATGCAACATGTTGAGAGAGAACCTAGAAGCCTTTGCTTGGAGTTATAAAGAAATGAAGGGAGTACACCCCTCAGTGTGTACTCACGACATATACATCAAAGAAGGTTGCAATCCAGTCATGCAACCACAAAGGAGGATGAATCCAACTCTTAAAGACATAGTCAAAGAAGAACTGCAAAAACTGCTAGATGCAGGATTCATTTACCCTATCTGAGACAGTGAGTTGGTCTCTCCTTTAGTGTTAGTTCCCAAGAAAAATGGTAAGTGGAGGATTTGTGTGATTATAGGGAGTTGAAAAACACCACAAAGAAGGATCATTTTCCCTACCCTTCATTAACCAAGTGCTAGATGGCCTAGCAAGGAAGAAGTTTTTTTCTTTCCTAGATGGATTCAGCGAGTACAACCAAATCCAAATCTGCCTAGAAGACTGGGATAAGACCACATTGACCTGTCCTTGGGGTACTTTTGCCTATAAGGTCCTTCCTTTTGGCCTAGCAATGCTCCTGCCACCTTCTAGAGAGTAGTGTTGAGTATTTTTGTTGAATTAGTACATGATGCTGTGGAAATATATATGGATGATTTTACACCTTATGGTTGTGATTTCCAAGAAGCCCTGACTAACCTAGGCAAAGTATTGCACAAATGCATTGAAATGAACCTATTAGTTTCAGTCTTTGCAGCCTTCATCCAGTGATCAAACATGCTCTTACAAAGTGA
The DNA here is from genome assembly GCA_000404065.3 of Pinus taeda. Classification (NCBI taxonomy): domain Eukaryota; kingdom Viridiplantae; phylum Streptophyta; class Pinopsida; order Pinales; family Pinaceae; genus Pinus; species Pinus taeda. The sequence goes on along the minus strand of APFE030698740.1, from coordinate 15,312 downwards.
TTTTAAGGTGTTAAGGTCAAATTTTGTCATTTCAATGAGTCTTGAAGAAAAATTTGGTCACTAGGTATTAGGTCTAGGGTTTGTTTTCACTCTTGTCAGAGTTGTCCAAATGTCGGTCCATGTCACCATTCAGCTGATTTTACCATTATGTAGGGGGTTGTCATCATCATGTCAAGTTCCACTGGGTCATTTTACACCTTGTTCATGCTTCAGTTGTGCCTAGGTAAGGTTCATTTCCCTCTCCTAGGGTTTTGAAAGTAATTTCTCTTGGATGGTCAAATCATCGGAAAAACTTGTATCCTGATGTTCATACACCTTCCCCCATCCTTAATGTACCTTATTAAACACTTCCCATCACTGAGATCCCCCAAATTCCTCATTTTCGCACAAACCCTAGTTTCTTGCTACAACTTGGCAATTTTCTAGGCTAGGCCTGTGTTTTTCCCTTTTGGACCCCTTCCCCTCACTCAATCTTTGAAATTCCACTTTCCCCTGCTTCTTAACATCCCTCCCTACTTCTTAAAATTTCCTCAAGAATTTAGAATCCCCTTATCCCCTTCATTTCACTTCATTTGAACAAATCCCCTGTTCCACACATTGAGATAGGTTTTACTCCAATGATGTTCCTGAGCAATAAAAGATGAATTTGGGAAAAATGAGAGAGGTTTTTGTCCCAAATAGGCGAAAGAAGAAAAAACTCCTTCACATTTTACACAGGTGACATGGTTTTAGAGAAATGTCAAAAATACAATTGCCTCGGGAGAATTGATACACTTCTGTAGTGACCTTGGGAAAATCACGTTTTCTCCTAGCTTGGTTGGCCAAATGACTTACTTGATGAGTCAAATGATAACTAGACACAACGAGCTTTCCAACAAGATATCATGATCTTAATCTGAAGTTGAGGAACACCTTCAAAAGTTGACTGCAACAACACTCTGCCTTGATGTAGCCTCATTTGGCACATTTTGACCAGTCTTGGGAGATTTGATTTTTGACAGGGAAAATGAACTACAAATTGAAAAATTCTAGTTGGGTTGGAAATTAGACTCAAATAACTTTCCAAAGAGATATCATGCACCCAATTTTGACATAGAGAAGGCCTACAAAAGTCTTCTGGAAAAAGTGCTACGCACTGGGCAGGTGGCGCAGCGCACATAACTGGCGCGGCGCATTGGGCTCTGATTTCCAGTGTAAAATAACAAGGGCGCGACGCATTGGTGACGCACGGCGCATTGGGAATGCTACGCGGTGCACAAAGCCAGAACTCAAATTTTGTCATTTGTTTCAAAAAAACTCCAATCCGCTTGGTTCTTCTCGCTCCAAGAAGTTTATGAAATTGTCATTAACATGTTTGATGGTCATTGAAGTGGATTATGAGAGTTTGTGATGTCAAAGTGCAAACTTTATTACTTTGTTTAAAGCTGCTCCTTAGGGTTGTGTTTTGGTGTCTTGGTGCCAAAGACTCCTTTTCCCCTTCACCGTGTTGATTCTTCCCCTCAGCTTAAACCCATCATCCCTATTAAATCCCCTGTTCCTCTACATCCCAAAATCACTTATTTCTAAAGTCCTATTTTCCTATCCCTAAACCCTACCATACCCTATTACTCTCTTTTTCCCATATCATTTTCAAAATTCCTAAATCCCCAAACCTCGCATTCCTAAAACACAATCAAGTCACTATCCTCACATTGCAAACTTCACTTGATTGAACCATACCCTTTCCTTCACTCCATTATACCTACTGTTCCATATTTCTCACAGTCCCTCATTTCCCTTTGGCATATTTGGCACTTGGAGACAAAGACATCAAGTCTTCATTTCTCATTTTCAACCAATCAAACATACACTTGTCATACACATTGCAACACCATGACGGACACTGATTCATCATATGAACATGACACTAATTGCACCACTAAACTGCATACACCAGGAGGGTACTGAGGAGGCGAAAAACGAATGATTGGCTCCAAATCTTGGCCAAACCTCTTTGGCTGACCATGATACTTGATGAGGCACCTTCAGTCCAAATTTCAAGGAATTTGGAGAAAATTTTGTCATTTTTTATTTTTTTGGTCACAAAACAGAGTTTTTTGCCCAACGCGTAGTGCCACTTCGCGCGCACTTATGATTGGGACATCTTCTGGAGGAAAAATTGATATTTTTGGGTTTTTAATGATAAATTATGCATGCTCAGGAGTGGACGAGAGATTTCATCAAGTTCTAGGTGGCCTAAAGGGTAAAAAACACCTTGAAAATAGTCTTTCTGCCACTTTTTCCACACACAGGAAGCTGTCTTGGGAGATTGGATATTTGGAGGGGAAAATGGACACCAAATCCAGATATTCCACTTGGGCTAGAAAGTAGACAGGTAGGGCTTTCCAACGAGCTATTATGAGCTCAATTTGGACTTCGCAAAGCGCCTCAAACTCAGCTCCAAAGTGGTGCGACGGATAGAGAATTTGGGTGCGACGCATAGAGAAATTTGGCCTCATTTTCACTCTTCAGCTCAGAAATTCGCCCAGTTTTACTTTTTGATGTAACTATTGATCTACTGTGATGTAATTTGATGACCATGATGTAATATTGGCACATTTTTACTTTTTCTAGAGGATTCATTCACTAAAAAGTGAAAATTAAATGAATGAATCAGTTTCCTAGCATATAGAGGCAAGTTGTTTGATTGCCTAGATTTCAGTTCCTTGTTTGTAATTGGTTCAAACAGCTCCTAGAATGATGAGATCGAACCCTAGAGGCAAGGGAATGGGTTTGGCTTGTCTATATTATGTAATTTCTAAGTCATTTTCATGGTTGGAGACTTAGGATTGCTTGGCACTTCATTGTACATTCATTTTCAGCATTTTTGGCAAAGGAGAGACCAGGGTTTTGCAGCACTTGTTGGGATCCATGTGGCTTTGTGTTTTGATGGTGTTTTTCTCTATGTAATTGTAAGTTCACTGATGTTTATGTGTATCATTTACCCTTCTCTTTTCTTCTGAAATTAAACAAATGAGTGATTAAGGTAGAATTCATTGGACTATTGTGCTCTGTCTTGAAATTTTGTTTAATTTTCAATATTTTCATTTGTTCGAGGAGGACTCTTTAGACCCTCTTACCCTCCTTAGCTCCTCACTAGTCTGATCCATCCATTCATTCAATCTAAAGCATCAAAACTATTGCCTTCCTTTCCCCAATCAAAACTCTGCAAAAACTAGGCCTCATCCCCGGACCCAAATTTGTCTCTTCCATTTTCCAACTCAAAACCGCCAAAAACTCAAATCAAATCCTTTCACTTCATACCTAGCCTAAAATTAGTTGTAAAATCAGTCATCTCAAGCCCATTTGATTATTTTTTGCTGAGATTGATCCAGAGAGAGCCCTCTCCTATCCTCGTAGGGCTAGCTACGAGGCTGAGCGTGGTTTGATGTGGACCTAGAAGCTTACCTTTTCAGCCTGATGTAAATCTAGGCTCTAACATAGTGGAAACCATACTAGGGACGAAAGTTTATTTTCATTGTTTGGATTTGTAGACTACAGACGGAGCCTAAAGTTAGCCAGGTAGCCTTCGAAACGCTTTTGCTTTGCATTAGTGAAAGTAGATGAATGCTGCTTCAGTCAATGTCCGGTCTAGTTTATAAATTGAATATCTGATCTAAACGATCACCCCAGTACATGTATCAAGTTTAGATTTGATTGTTGATGGTGGAAAATGATGAGATGTCGGAAGGCTGAAATCATTCACTTGGCGGTTCCAAATCATTTTCGAGATCAGATCCAAAGGCTCCTTTGGAGGATGAACCCAACCAACAAAAACATGAAAGGACAATATGGAAAGATCAGGTATTCAAGTTGGAATTTCATCCAAGACATTTTGTTCTTTGTTCTAGATTACTTCTTCTCTTTTCTCGAGAATGTCAAGAAGGTTTTGCAAAGTATAGTATGTTTGAGAAGAGATCCTCGGCCTGCGGTTGATTCTTTCCCTTTGAAGATTGTAAATACCAAAGATTTGCATGCCTTTGAGCTTGATCAAGATCCCTTTTTTGAATCTTGTGATGACCATATTCAAACTGATGAGACTAATAAGACAAAGATTATTTCTACAGCTTTTGTACATACCCCATTACCTTGTAAAATTCCAGATTGATACAAGCCTCTGATTTTACCTCCTATATTCCATTCTTTCCCTAAAAATCATGACCTATATATACCAAGATTTGATGGCGATTGTAACAACATCACTGCTGAGAGACATGTTAAAGGAAGAAGAGACAAAAAACATAGATCCGGAGGAATCAACATCTCTAGAGGTAAAGCTTGAAATTTTGGTAAGTGCAGTGGAAGAGATGATGCAAAAGATCAACGCAAGGAATGATTATGATGTTCAAGCCCATGGCTCATTGATTGAAGAAGAACCAGTTGTTGATCCAAAATATTTTCTTTCTTATCCTATTTTTCATAGATCTGATAATGATTGTTTTGTAGATCATCTTGGAGAAGAGAGATCTGTTGATATGACATGCATGCTTGATGATGTGTTTTATGCTGACGATTTGCCTCAGTTTGATCAGTATGATGACGATTATGTTCTCCAAATAGAAGCTAATATTGTAGACAAATCAGCAACTAGTTTGTGGGAGGAAGAAGTTCACATTCAGCAATTTGAATACAGTGATTAGTCGTCACATATCAGCTATGGAAATGACGAGGAAAGTGCAGCAAATTTTGAAGTAAGTGAATGATATTTGCCTTTTTGTTTTGCTTCGTTTCAGTTCATTAGAGACACCATTCATGCAATTAGAAATCAACTGTCGACAAGTCTTGATCTGAAACTTTTTGAGGGCAATGAAAACCTTGTTCAAGACTTCTCATATCCAGATTTCTAGCCCCTGAATGCCATTGATTGTCAAGTTGCAGATGAGGACATGGAAACTGGAAAAATGATACAAGATGATTCCATACCATTTTGTTTTGAATTATTTCAGTTTTTGAAGTGTAAATTTTATAGTAAATCTTCAAATGAACAGCTTGTAGGAAGTCAACAATTTCTCAGTTTTAATGTTGACGATGAGATAGATAGAGAAATTATTGAGCAAGTTGTTAATGAGAAATCTTCCCCTGAAATGATTGATGAAATCATTTTGGATACAAAACCCTCCTTAGCACCAGATTTGCAGCCACCAAACACAATTAAAGATCAGATTATAGATGAAGGTGTGCAAGCCGAAATACATGATTTAATGATACAAGAGGATTCTGTACCTTTTTGTTTCGAAGCATTTTAGTTTATAAGGTAGAATCTTCGTAATATCTCTAAAGAAAAAGATGAACAGGCAGTAGGATGTTATACAGTTGCAAGGGATACATCGCAGCAGTCTTCTCAAATTTTTTATGATCCTATTACTGATGCGTTGGATGATGTTTGCAGTCAAATTCCTTCTCCTATCTGTGAGCTTGACAAAAGTATTCATACAAACTTGATCCGACAGCTGGTTTATTTGTTATTTTCAGTAGGAGTCTCGTCACAAAGCTCAGATCAAAGTTTGCATTCATGGTATGAACAAAAGACAAGTAATCCATTGGATGAGCTAAGTCCTAGTGTGCATGAACTTCAAGATCCTTATGCAGTGTTTTTGGAGGAGGATAGAGAATCCATATTATTCAATGGATCTGTTCACAAGTGTTCATGGGAGTTGCCTTTCAGTAGTTCTCTCTTGTTGTTCATAAGCAAACACTTGCGGAGAATTCAAACAGCAGCTGGAATACTTACTTGGTTGCATTGGTTGTTTCATTTCACTTGATCAGGTGATGAATGGAACAACTAGAGTAGGTTGTATTGAATAAGCTCTACATTGCGCATATTTTCTAGTCTGTCGGTTGTGTTTAAGTATCGAGTCAGTTTTTAGTTGAGTGAGAGTCAATTTGTGTCATCAAGTCGTCAGTTTTCAATCATGCATTTCAGCTTGCGTTTTTGACTCTATTGCCCAATGGATAAGGCACTGGTCTGCTCTCCCAAAGATCTGTCGTTCTTGGCACCTCTAAGGAGCTACCATCCCCATTGGAGTCAATGTTAGTGTTAGTCTTTGCAACCTTCCTCCAGTGATCAAACATGCTCTTACAAAGTGATTTTAAGGTGTCAAGGTCAAATTTTGTCATTTCAGCTGATTGTACCATTATTCAGGGGGTTGTCATCATCATGTCAAGTTCCACTGGGTCATTTTACACCTTGTTCATGCTTCAGTTGTGCCTAGGTAAGGTTCATTTCCTTCTCCTAGGGTTTTGAAAGTAATTTCTCTTGGATGGTCAAATCATCGCAAAACTTGTATCCTGATGTTCATACACCTTCCCTTATCCTTAATGTACCTTATTAAACACTTCCCATCACTGAGATCTCCCAAACTCCTCATTTTCGCACAAACCCTAGTTTCTTGCTACAACTTGGCAATTTTCTAGGCTAGGCCCGTGTTTTTCCCTTTTGGACCCCTTCTCCTCACTCAATCTTTGAAATTCCACTTTCCCCTACTTCCTAACATCCCTCCTTACTTCTCAAAATTTCCTCAAGAATTTAGAAGCCCCCTATCCCCTTCATTTCGCTTCATTTCAACAAATCCCCTGTTCCACACATTGGGATATGTTTTACTCCAATGATGTTCCTGAGCAATAAAATATGAATGTGGGAAAATGAGAGAGGTTTTTGTCCACAATAGGCCAAAGAAGAAAAAACTCCTTCACTTTTTACACAGGTGTCATGGTTTTAGAGAAATGTCAAAAATACAGTTGCCTCGGCAGAATTGATGCACCTCTAAAGTGACCTTGGGACAATTAAGTTTTCTCCTAGCGTGGTTGGCCAAATGACTTACTTGATGAGTCAAATGATAACTAGACACAATGAGCTTTGCAACAAACTATCATGAGCTCAATTTGGAGTTGAGGAACACCTTCAAAAGTTGACTACAACAACACTCTACCTTGAGGCAGCCTCATTTGACACATTTTGACCAGTCTTGGGAGATTTGATGTTTGACAGGACAAATTAACTCCAAATTGACAAATTCCAGTTGGGTTGGAAAGTAGACTCAAAGGCCTTTCCAACACGCTATCCCACACCCAATTTGGACACCGGGAAGGCCTACAAAAGTCTTCTGGAAAAAGTACCACACACTAGGTAGGTGGCGCGGCGCACATAACTGGCGCAACGCATTGGGCTCTGATTTCCGGTGTAAAATAACAAGGGCGCAACGCATTGGTGAGGCATGGCACATTGGGCATGCTGCGCGGTGCATAGAGCCAGAACTCAAATTTTTGTCATTTGTTTCAAAAAAACTCCAATCCGCTTGGTTCTTCTCGCTCCAAGAAGTTTATGAAATTGTCATTAACATGTTTGATGCTCATTGAAGTGGATTATGAGAGTTTGTGATGTCAAATTTCAAACCTTATTACTTTGTTTAAAGCTGCTCCTTAGGGTTTAGTTTTGGTTTCTTGGTGCCAAAGACTCCTTTTCCCCTTCACCGTGTTGATTCTTCCCCTCACCTTAAACCCATCATCCCTATTAAATCCCCTGTTCCTCTACATCCCAAAATCACTTATTTCTAAAGTCCTATTTTCCTATCCCTAAACCCTACCATACCTTATTACTCTCTTTTTCCCATATCATTTGCAAAATTCCTAAATCCCCAAACCTTGTATTCCTAAAACACAATCAAGTGACTATCCTCACATTGCAAACTTCACTTGATTGAACCATACCCTTTCCCTCACTCCATTATACCCACTGTTCCATATTTCTCACAGTCCCTCATTTCCCTTTGGCATATTTGGCACTTGGAGACAAAGACATCAAGTCTTCATTTCTCATTTTCAACCAATCAAACATACACTTGTCATACACATTACAACACCATGACTGACACTGATTCATCATATGAACACGACAGTAATTACACCACTGAACTGTATACACCAGGAGGGTACTAAGGAGGTGCAAAACGCATGATCGGCTCCAAATCTTGGCTGAAGCCTCTTTGTATGAGCATGATACTTGATGAGGCACCTTCAGTCCAAATTTCAAGGAATTTGGAGAAAATTTTGTCATTTTTGATTTTTTTGGTTACAAAACAGAGTTTTCTGCGCAACTCGTAGCGCCACTTGGCGCGCACTTATGATTGGGACATCTTCTAGAGGAAAACTTGATATTTTTGGGTTTTTTATGATAAATTATGCATGTTCAAGAATGGCCAAGAGATTTCATCAAGTTCTAGGTGGCCTAAAGGGTAAAAAACACCTTGAAAATGGTCTTTCTGCCACGTTTTCCACACACAGGAAGAAGTCTTGGGAGAATGGATATTTGGAGGGGTAAATGGACACCAAATCCATAAATTACACTTGGGTTGGAAAGTAGATAGGTAGGGACTTCCAACGAGCTATCATGAGCTCAATTTGGACTTCGGGAAGTGTCTCAAAATCAGCTCCAAATTGGCGCGACGCATAGAGAAATTTCGCCTCATTTTCACTCTTCATCTTAGAAATTCGCCCAGTTTTGACTAGTTTTACTTTTTGATGTAACTATTGATCTACCATGATGTAATTTGATAACCATGATGTAATATTGGCACATTTTTACTTTTTCTAGATGATTCATTCACTAAAAAGTGAAAATTAAATGAATAAATTAGTGTCCTAGCATAGAGAGGCAAGTTGTTTGATTGCCGAGATTTCAGTTCCTTGTTTATAATTGGTTCAAACAACTACTAGAATGATGAGCTCGACCCCTAGAGGCAAGGGAATGGGTTTTTATTGTCTACATTATGTAAATTCTAAGTCATTTTCATGGTTGGAGACTTGGGATTGCTTGGCACTTCATTGTACATTCATTTTCAGCATTTTTGGCAAAGGAAAGACCAGGGTTTTGCAGCACTTGTTGGGATCCATGTGGCTCTGTGTTTTGATGGTGTTTTTCTATATTTAATTTTAAGTTCACTGATGTTTATGTGTATCATTTACCCTTCTCTTTTCTTATGAAATTAAACAACTGAGTGATTAAGGTAGAATTCATTGGACTGCTATGCTCTGCCTTGAAATTTTGTTTAATTTTCAATGTTTTCATCTGTTTGAGGAGGAATCTTGAGACCCTATTGCCCTCCTTAGCTCCTCACTAGTCTGATCCATCCATTAATTCAATCTAAAGCATCAAAACTATTGCCTTCCTTGCCCCAATCAGAACTCTGCAAAAACTAGGCCTCATCCTCGAACCCAAATTTGCCTCTTTCATTTTCCAATTGAAAACCCCCAAAAACTCAAATCAAATCCTTGCACTTCATACCTAGCCTAAAATTAGTTGTAAAATCAGTCATCTCAAGCCCATTTGATTATTTTTTGTTGAGATTGACTCGGAGAGAGCCCTCTCATGTCCTCTTAGGGCTGAAAAGGTAAGCATCTAGGTCCACATCAAACCACGCTCAGCCTAGCCCACCTATAGTCCTTGCTAAGATATTGAATGACCTAGAACAGTCCCTTCAGTCATTAAAGGTGCTAAACAAAATAGCAATCATCCAAAGGATCCCACCTCCACAAAAGCACATAGATGTTAGGATTTTCTTAGGGTTAGCTGGATACTACCGAAGGTTCATAAAGGACTTCAACAAGTTGGCCTCTCGATTTTTTGGGTTGTTGGCTAAAGATTATGAGTTTATATGGTCAAAGAGCTGCCAAGTGGCCTTAGACATTCTAAAGGGTAAGTTAGCCACTACACAATTCCTTAGAGGCCCAAACTGGGCCCTCCCTTTTCATATTCATGCTGATGCCTCACACGAAGCCATAGGAGCAGCCTTAGGTTAGGAAGAGGAGAAATTTCCCTATGCCATCTATTTTATCAATAAGAACCTGTCAAAGGCTGAGCTAAACTATACTGTGACCGAAAAGGAACTCCTTACTGTTGTGCATTCATTAAACAAATTTAGGCATTACATTACAAGCTATCAAACATTTGTGCATATTGATCATGCTGCAATCAAATATTTAATGAACAAACCAGATGTGAATGCAATCACTCATAGACTCTAATAGAAAAGTAAAGGAAGGGAATTCCCAACAGTTAGATCACCATGGGTTGATCAGGATCCTCATTAAGGATGCGCTCCAAAACCTCAACATCCCTATAAAATGGTTAGTCTTCAAACACTTACCAACAGAGGATGACATCGAAACCCTCATCTATGATGTTATTCCTTTTGTCAGTGAACAGGAGGCAAAACAAGAAGAAAAAGGTATAGAGCTACATGGGGATAAGATGGATGAAGAAGAAACTAATACAGAGGATGATGCTGAAACAAAAGAGGAAGAAGGCATTGAAATAGAGGGGAAATAACAACAAGAGGAAGAAGATAAGAAAAACAACGAGGAAGAAGGCACTAAAACAAAAGGGGAAGAATAGGAAAAACAACTAACATGTATGGCCAACCTCTCCTTGGAGGCCATCCAGTGTAGGATGCCAACTAAATTTTATGCTCCTTACCTCAGAGAACAATGGTTACAATTTCAGATTAAAACACTATCATGGAGGGGCACCATGCTATTTCAGGACTACAGGCAGTTTATTGATCTTTGTGATCAAAGTGCACTAGAGGATGGGGCCAAAATGGCTGAGTTTTACTTGCACAACATGGCCCTCATAGACATGACTATTTGGGATCCCAATGCAGAGCTGGGAGATCTATAATTAATAGGTTTGGCATCATCGATGAACCATGAGAAGTCAAGGGCTGCAGAGATGAGAAGAATATTGGCCAGAGAGAAAAATGAACCTCTTTTCATTAGAGCTGAACAATCAAATCCCATGGCCCTAATCAACACCCATAATCTAATTGCAAATGATCCTCAGTTGGCCCCTAGATATATTTCTGCCCAAGAGAAAGCAATTCCACATTTTGAGGATATGTTTAGGCTGCTAAGAGATGATAATATACATGCCTGCTAGAGGGGATGGAACACACTACCACACAACTTGAAGATCAGAGAATATCACTCCCCTCAAAGGTTGAGAGAAGCACTCAACATGACACCTATGTATAAGCAATCAATGCAAAGGTTGAAGGTAAATTGGATAGGCCTAAAATTCAGTCCACCACAACTCCTAGGGATGCTAGAAGGGAGAAAAGAAGAAGTATAAAGGAAAGCGGGCTTCTATAAACAAGAAGAAGAGACCACATCAGAAGCATGGGATGTCAGAGAGGCTACCAAAGCCATGAAGGACATGGAAATTGACTAAGTTTCTCAGAGGATGAGAAACACTTTCAGTAGGGGGTGATGATGAGCCTCATCATTGGGTAATTATATGGGCCTTAATTGGCCTTAATTCACCTCCTAGCTTAGTCAAACCAACTATTCTCACAACTTATTGCATACTTTTGATTATATTTTACTTATGATATGAGTTAGAGTTGGATATTTTGCTTTGTGGTCTAATGTGCACGTAATGCAGGAATAAAGGATAAAAGCAAGGAATTGTGGCAAAGACCTTGGTAAAGACTCGAATGGGACAAGGGAGAGTAAATTATAGGAGGTAAATCCTCCTCAGTTACTACCCCTCCATTCGAATTTTCCTCCATCATCTCAGAGTCCAAACAACCAAATCATGGGACTAGAAGACAACCGAGCAAGTGAAAAGGACAAAAAACAATCTATTTTGAGTTGGGAGCCAAGCCTCCCTAATTGGAAGGAATTCGTTAGAGACTTCAGATGTATAAGTAGAGAGATTTAGGACCTCAGTAGGATTCAGACTTCTACTGTAAAAACTCTACTTTATTTATGAGCTACAAGGATTGTGAAAATTTGCTCTGTAATCCATGGTTTTCATAATGAGAATGAGTTTTGTTTTAAGACAACTCTGAGTTAACTCAGAGGGTTGAAACTCTTGGGTTAGGGCCCAACCTGAGCAGCCAAAGCTCCTCTTTATTGTACTGTTATGCTAGCATAGACTCATGTTTTCTATTCATTTTCTTAAATAGCATAGATTCATGGTTTTCTGTTTTATTTTCTTAAGTAGCTTCATTTTCATTACAACAATATAACTTAGATTATTCATGTTTTTTTTTGTTCATTTGCTTGAATAACTGCATTTACTGTAGTTTACTTCCATTTGTGCCTTCTTTCAGTTTACAGGTTAGTTAGGAGAAAATATTACCATAAGGTTGTGCACAGGTGTCTCGGCCTCATCTCTTCCCTCTGGGATCATGACTTGAGGAAGAGGCCCTTCAGCAACACCAAAAACACATGTTTCTGGTTCTCGCATGAGCTATGGAGTTTGTTGTTCGATGCAGTTATTTTTTCACCCTCACTATTTTTTCTATTATTTCCTTTGAAACCTCCTTTAGCACGTTATTCATGCATCACTTCCTCGCCGTCTCATCCACAACAAACCTTCACAATCACCGTTCGATTCATTATTTTCTCCAACTATTGCCTCGCATGGAGTCTTCCACTTACTTTATGCGCTTTAATCTCCACTATCGATCTGTCTCTTGATCTTATGGCTATCATGTCACCTCAACACTTTATGCGCTTTAAACCCCCACTGTCGATTTGTCTCTCCTGATCCGACAACTATCGCGTCACCTGATCTCCAATTAGCTTGGTCGATCTCCACCGTTGATCAGCCCCGCCTGATCCAATGGCTATCATACAATCTCGTGTGGTTTATTGCATGACCATTATCCGCCCGAGAGCATGCGAGAAAAGTGGTTTTCCCATGCTACGTGTTGCACAATAAGGCTAATCGCGTGAAATTTCAGAATTCCGCTTATGGCATTGAGGGCGCACGAGAAACTACTTACCGCCTTAGAAACCCACTCCATCATTTCCGCATGATTATTTTCCCCGTGATACGATCTCTGCTTTCCATCCTCTGGTTAATCTTGTCCGTTCATCTCTTGACTTAATCCATGCGATAAGATCTCAACCTTCATCGCTTCATTACCTTGTTCGTCCATCTCTTGACTTAACCTCCGCAATAAGACCTCAGCCATTCATCCTGTGCATTCATCTTGTTCATCCATCTAGTCACTTAACCCTTCGCGATAAGATCTCCGTCATTCATCTGCTTCGTTAACTTGTCTACCCATCTCTTCACTTAATCCCTCACAATACGATCTCTGCCGTTCATCTGCTTCGTTACCCTGTCCGCCCATCTCTTTACTTAATTTTTTGCGATAAGATCTTCTTCGTTCATCTGCTTCATTAACTCGGTTCATCCATTTATTTGATTAAGCCCTCGTGATAAGATATCCACTGTCCATCTTCTGCTTGTTGATCGATCCAATGGTCCCTATGCGCTACTACGTCCTTACATCCTCCTTTCATTGATTTCAACCTCTGATTTCTCTTCCGCTTGAAAACCGATTTAACTTAAGTTTCTTTACTTACACCTTAGTATAGTTTAATGCTTTTTACCTTCTGCAACTTTTGTAGCAGAATTAGGTTAGTGATTTCTTTAGAAATTCTGCTTAGCATCGTTGTTTTATTGGTTAATTAGGTTATAGTGTGGTTTAGAACTACATGTTGTTTTATTCATTACTGTAGTAGAGTAGCTCTCTCTTAGAATAGGTTTTCTCTTATTCCATCAAATAATTGAGCTTCTTCTGACCTTATAGAAGTCTGGCTTGGAACCCCCGGGGTCTCTTGCTAGATAAACAGTGACAACAGACAAGACCTTCACTTCTACTTGTGAATATAGCACTGTTACCTCCAAGTTTGTACGAATCCCGAGTTGATAAGTAAAGCTGGTAGCCCTGGGAGTTGCATAATTCTTGTTGCAATACCTAGGTTCATCAAAAATCACATAAGGAATAGTCCATACATCAATGCGTAAGTAAAACTACATACATTGCTAAAGTACCCAGAATAGTCAAACTACAATAACAACATCTGCATGAAACGTGCTGGCTTTGTTATATTATATAAAGTGAAAGTTCCATCCATACATACAACCATGACATCCACTAGCCCCAACAGTGGAATGTTATGGTCAACACCACCTACTCTTTCAAAGAAATATGCTCGCTCTGCACTTTGGGGAAGCCAAGGCTTGTCACAATACTCTCTGAACCCTCTCTCCTGTTTTATGAGTTACGAGGTTCTATTTATAACAAAGGGTGGGGTGACCCTTGACATCCCCCTTTATGACTCTTGGACTACCCTCATCACTGTTTACATTAAATATGATTGTTTGTATTCTACTAATGACACTTGGAATTTCACTTTACATCATGTTTACAAAAATGATGCATTTTCCACATATACCCATGTGGGGCAAAATCAGCTTGAGTCAGCCAGACAAGACACCGTTAAGACTCAGATGACTGTGGAAAAACCACCTCATAAACCTTCTCTCCGTGATCCTCAGTGACGAAATGATGCCATGCTTGATAATGTGCAATGGTGTCCACGCACTCTTTGATGATGTTCTTCTGGAAATGAACTCTTGCCTCCATTTCTTCTAGGTATATTGATTTGGAACCTCGGTCCAAATCATCCTGTAACATGCATAGCTTAGTCCCGAGAAAGGTCAGACCGATGATGTACATCCTCATGTTATCTACGTTGACTTGCAAATATGCGTTGGTGGCGTGAGCATCAACTGATTAAAGTACGCATCAAACTGCAGACTGACTTGGTTCTTCTCTTTGGCCTCAGTGAGCCTACCAATTGACGGGGTGCCATACTTTCTCACCACGACATCCAAACTCCTGTACAACTGTACATACGAAGCCTCAATACTAGTGATGAGCGGTGGGAGTTCGTCATAGTTCTAGATCTGACTCCGGATGTGTGCTTTGTCCAACTCCACCTGTAACATCATCATCTTGTGCAAGTGAAGCGAGGCTGCCTTGTACCTCATTTTCCATGTTTGTACATGGTCCAGGTGGATATTGGGGGCTCTCACCTATTCCACTTGGACCCCCACCATTGTTTCTTTCAGTATTTTCTGTTTCCTTAATTGTAGCACAATTTGCTATTTTTGACAGTTTTTCGAGTCCTAAACTTTCGAAGCTGTTCTGAGGCCCTAAACAACATTTTTGGGGAAAACCACTCGTGGGAAAATATAAGTTTTTAACTTGATATTCATTGTCAACCATTGTAGTCCTCAAATAGATCTTTCTAACAAGGTATCGTGTGCATCAAATGGAGATCGTATGCCAAAGTTATTGTTGGAAATAATACTGAGAGGGGGGGTGAATCAGTATTATCAGATCAGATAAAACTTTTCAATTTCATACTTAGATTCATATACGCTACTTCAATTAAGTGAACCAGCGTATA
>APFE030698731.1:0-34277 GCA_000404065.3 Pinus taeda | reverse complement strand
TCTTCATTTGCAAAATTAACATTCTGCCTACTATTCATGTCATTTTGTTTTCTCCTACATTCATTGGCATAGTGCCCAAATTTCTTACAATAATGACATTGGACTTGGGATTTGTCATATTTTTGTCCATGAGCTTGCTGTTTGCTTGAACCTTCATCTTGGTTCTGATTGCAGCTCCTTCCGCTTGTGCTTGCAGGATAATATCTGCCTCTGTTTTGGCTTCTTCCACGACTTCTGTTATTTGCTCTGCCTCGACCTTTTCTTTGGCTGAAAGACATCTGAGTCTTGAATGCTTGCTCAAAAGAGGAATCTGTTCCTCTACTCAGTCTGTGTTCATGAGACATAAGAGAAGCACTCAGTTCATCTACTGTGAACTGTGAAAGATCTTTTGTTTCTTCTATTGCTACCACAATAGATTCAAACCTTGAGGGTAAGCTTCTCAAGATTTTCTCTACAATCCTTCTTTCTTCAAGAATCTCACCATGAGATCGTATCTGGGTTATTAACCCAATAACCTGAAGAATGAATCTATTGTATCAGATTTTTTCATGCTGAGTGTTTAAAAGTCTCTCCTCAACATCTGCAACTTTTCAGTCTTCACCTTCTCCATGTGCCTTGATAGGTAGTCTTAAGGATATCCCATGCCTCCTTGGATTTTGTTGCTGCTGCAATCCGTGGAAAATACTTTCATGTACTGATTGGAAGAGGAAAAAGAGGTCTTTGGCATCCTTCTTCCTATCGCTCTTCAATTGGTCTCTTTCTGCTACTGTCAAAGCAGCCAACACCGTTGCATCTGCACGTTCAGCATAGCCAGTTTCAACCAGCTCCCATATTCCTTGTGAAGCAAACAACGCTTTCATTGTTATGGACCAATAACTGTGATTTTTCCCATTAAATTGTGGCCGTTGGGAATTTGTCAAACATGTTCCATCATCTGCCATTTTTAACTCTGTATAGGTAAAGAGGAGATACCTGTCTGTAAAATTAGAAACAAGCAAAAAACTTTTTCTGCTGGAAAAATCTGCTCAATAAACTTCTTACAGCTCCTACAGTGAAAAACAAACTTTGTTTTTGACTCACTGAGTGCCTAGACGGGCTCTGATACCATGTTGGAAATTTATGTTTATTTCAAACACAAAAATAATTTCACAGAGAACAATGCTCTGATACTTAAACGCAGGATCTATAACACACAATTGAACTTGTATTAAAAGAAATTGTTGTTACAAAACAGTCTTCCTCTGAACAGAGGGATTACAAACAGGAATGCTTCAGTTCGAGAAACTAACTTTACTATCTCAGAAAAATTAGAGTTTCAGCAGTGCTGTGCGTTGAAGAAAAGAAAGCTTCTCTTTTTTTTTTAATTCTGCTCTATCTCTGTCTCGTATATCTTCCATTGCGTTTTCATATATATATAATGAACAACACAAAAATATCTTTCATAACTGTTGCTCATGCACATGAAAACAATAAAATTAAATTTTCACCTACATTTACCGACCACCGTAAATATCATTAATTACACGGCTGAAAATATCGTGTCTCAATTTAATGCATTGCTTATCACAACATCGCACCATCGCATCAAAGGAGAAAAAAAATGTGCTGCCGATTCCATAATTGTTTGAAACATGCGATTTGCGCGATCAGATCGCATTGCGAAATCGCAACCGCAGATAATAAAAAATACAACGATCTCCGACTTGATTGCATCTCAGGGAGGCAGTGTAAATTATTTATTCCAACAGGAATCATCGTCGAAAAGCGCATTGGTATTGGGGTCACAAGCGGAAAGAGTGTCAGGGTCGACCAGCAACCTGGTGGTGCTACGCCCTCCAATGATAAGGAACGAGATCATAATCAAGGGGGCCATTACACTGCTCCTCATAAGATACCTCCGCTTTAGTAACAAAGGATATGAAGTTAAAGAGCGAATAACAGTGTTAGAAAATGAAAAATATGATATGTCATGGATTTGGCGGAAAAGAGAAAATTCAGTCGCGATGGGAAAACGAGGACTCAGAGAGCTACAAGACTGGGCTGTGAAACGAAGAATGGAATGGGAGTACTTATAAGGAGTGAACCTCTTCTCCGAAGTGCATGCATATTGATTGCCTTAACACAAACCCAATACCCATCGCGACCGAAACGCGCTAATGAAATCCTGAGTGTGAAAGTCATTGTGTTTTGTCGGGTTGGCTGTCGCAGACTCTTGCGATATTGGATAGTTACACTTTACGAACACCATGTCAAAGTATAAACAAGCGCCAACCCCAGAATGGGGGGGACCAGACAGACGGACAGTTCATTCATTCCCCCTGACGTAAATCATTTCACCGACTTTCACCAAAGTTTGACGACTACAACAGGGATATTGGGCATGAAAGATTCGACGACATTCTCTTGCCAAAATACATCACAACTTTGTCATTATTTTGGTGCGGCGGACACAACATTGGACGCAAAATTTTGATGGATAATTTTAGATCCCTATTTGCATAATCTGTTTCACCTAATTTAGATCTTTAATTTTAGCTTCACACAGGCATGATAGGTTTCGGCAAAGAGCGAATTAAAGTTAACTTCGTCTCCAATCCATAACGTAAATGCAAAAGGGTGGTTTTCCTCTTCAAACATGCTTTCCGTATTTTCGTGAGAAAAATAAAATCAATTTGCATTCGAATTTAAAAGGTGAATGTGAAACGTTGGATTCCCTCTTCAAGCACGATTTCCACTTACCAACATGCGATTTGCCACAAGTTTGTAGCAAAGGAATGACCCAATAATAATGATTTAGTTTTCAAAGTGGACTGAAGCATTATATTTTTCGGTTCAAAATCATCTTCAATATCATTTTCAACCCTCCCTATCAATCCATATATCAAACACACGAACCGACGTTGGGGTTAGGTTATGATTATAATGTGCCAAATACATTTTCCTTTTCGGATAACATACTCACAACACCTCTTTCGTAAGCATTGCATTTTATCAGAAAAATTACATTTAAAAACTGCCATAGACAAATTAGGAACTGCAAAGATGGGTGTAACAATAGTGCATTAGAATATTATTTAACACTCGTATAAAACAATGCAAAATACATCTCAAGTCATAAGAGTATTTATAAAATCTAGAAAGTAAACAAGGTAAAAGGTCATGCTATGGATCTATAAGGAATGTACACCAATAATATATTATAACTAGATATGCACAAATTAAATATTCATGTAAGAATGGGTGGTAACTTTTATTTAATTGAAGTTAAACTAAATATTTGTGTAAGAATTGGTGGTAACTTTTATTTAATTGAAGTTCAATTAGTTAAATAGTTATGCTCCAATGCTCACAAGTTTTTTTATGAGATTCCATAAATCAATTTTCAATTAGTAAGCAAGTAGGTGTAAGAGTTATTACAAAGTCTATTTTTCATATATGAAAATCCCTTCACACGTGTGGGCCTTTGAGCAAGGATCAAGCTCAATTTAATAAGTATGCTTAAGGAATATAACCCTTTTGCTCAATGGATAACAAATTCTCATACCTATAGTCCATGGGATGTAGGAATCTTGCTAACACTCTCACGTTTAGTGATCAAGACATAGTCAAAAGTGGTTCATCCTAAAATTAGCTCAAATAGATCTCAATGGGATGTAGGAATCTTGCTAACACTACTTTTAGTGATCAAGAACATAGTCAAAAGTGATACATTCTGAAATTATCTCAAATAGATTTAGCTCAAATAAATCTCAAAGGATCATCATAGATTAGATTATTAGTTGGTTTATTAGTTGGTAATCCTCTGTTGATGGAGAAACTCCTAGAATTACAAATTACAAAACCCCATGGGATTTGTGGATATAGATTTTTTACTACAACCATTATTGCTTGTTATAGTGACCATGCTTAGAAATGGCACTTGCAGAAGAAAATATCTTACCACCATTTTTATCTTCTAATGATCATAAATCTACATGGTGCTTCTACCCTACTCTCAAAAGGTCTCACTAGAAAATCCATCCTCTAGTGATTGTGGTCGTACTCCATACTCCTGTCCCGCATATTTTCATTTAAAATTGCACAAGAACTCATCATAAAATTGATATTAATCAAACATCAGTGATTTAAGAACACCCAACCCCTTCATCTATACAAACTACATGAGATAGGCATATGGTTTTTCTCAACCAAGTACATAAATCTCACATCCCAAGTTTTATCATAAAGATAAAATTATAATATAACATATCATGATTAAAAAATGATCATATAGCATTTTATCATGATCTAAATAGGATCGTTATTAGGAAAGAATCACTTTGTGGTGCATTCTACACCCCAGTATGACCCGATGTGTAAGTATGTCATGTTCTCAAAAAATAATATAAATAATTTTATTAGTGTCGCCCAAAGCATTAGCTTGAATGTTAAGTTATATACAACTTCAATCTTTAGATTAGATATAACTTTCTAATCTTATTAATGGACTAAGATTAATTATTGAGTTGGCAATGTGTAAGTATATGGCTTCTTCAAAAAATAATTTTTATTAATGTGGCCAAAACATTAGCTCGATTCTTAAATTATAAATAACTTCAATATTTAGATTATATATAACCTTTTAATATTATTAATGGACTAAGATTAATTATTGACTCGCTCGGGATCTCACGTAAAAATGTAAATGTAAACACATTTAACATTTAACATTTTTAATCTAATGTGGGTTCTATTAAAAAAGAACAATCTAATTATTATTATGTATAAATGCAATATAAATTTAAAATATGAAGAGATTTACCAACACTGAGAGAGGGAGAGGATTGAGAGAAATAGAAAAGGGTAACACACGAAGAGGGAGACATAAATATTGAGGTGGGATAGAGAGAAGGAGAGAGGGATGGTAGAAGAAAGACATAGAGAGTGAGAAGTGGAGAGAGAGAGAGGGAGTGGCAAGGGAGAGATGGAGAGAAAGTGTGTGTATGTACGGGTGAGATTAAGAGACAAAGGAGAGATGGAGACAATGGGGAAAGAAGGAGAGAGAAGAAGAAAGGAATGGATATAGTAACACAACTGGAGAGAGAGAGAGAGAGAGTGAGAGAGAGAGTGGCGGTGGAAGAAATAGAGAGAGGAAGGATGAGAGAGATGGCTTGAGAGAGAGGAAGAGAGTGATGGGGGAAGAGAGGGGATTGGAGGGTAGAGAGATAAAGAGAGATTGAGATGGGAGAAGGGAGATGGAGGTATGAGAGAAAGGGAGAGATACCAAGGATGAGAGAGGAGACTTGATAGAGAAGAGGAGAGAGGGAGGTAAAGAGAGATGGATTTGAAGGGGGAGAGAGGGAGGGAATAAGAAAGACATGGATAGTGAAAAGTGGAAAGAAAGAGGGAGTGAGAAGGGAGAGATGTAGAGAGAGTGTGTATGTGTGGGGGTGAGATAATGAGACAAAGAAGGAGGGACAGAGAGAAGAGGGGAGCGAAGGAAAGAGAGAGGCATATAGTAACAATTTGGAGAGAGAGAAAGAGAGAGAGAGAGGGAGAGAGAGGAAAGAAGAGAGGTAGGATGTGAGAGAGTGGAGATAGGTAGGGAAAGAGAGATGTAGATGGATGGGGAGAAAGATGGAGGTAAAAATAAATACATAGAGAGAGAATGGTGGGGGGAAAGAGAGGGAGCAATAAGGAATATGGAGAGAAAGCGACAGATGATGACATGAGGGAAGAGAGATAGAAGCGACGGAGAGGGGGAGGGAGACAAGCGGGAAAGAGGGAGAGGGAGAGAGGGGGGCGGGGGAATGAGGGAGTGATAGATAGATGTTTTGGGGAAAGAGAGTTTATGTTTTGGGGGTGATATAGAGAGGTAGAGGGAAATAGAGATATAAATGGAAGGTGAAGAGAGGGAAGAAGAGAGAGATGGAGATGGGGAGGTAGGGAGAGATAGTTTGATAGATATCAAGTGAGAGAGCATGTTAGTTTGCAGTTCTAAGATAGAGAAACAAAGAAAGAGATATAGAGGGAGATATAGATATAAATGGAGGGATGAGAGAGGTAAAAATATTTCTTGCACTAGATGCATTGACTTCAGTGTAGATGTTGATTTCTAATACTATTTGATTTTTTGCACTAGATGCATTGATTTTAGTGTAGATGTTTATTTCTGATGATATTTTATTACTTGTACTAGATGCATTTATTTCAAAGTACATGATTTCTAATCCTATTTGATTACTTGCACTAAATGCGTTGATTTCAGTGCAGATGATGATTTCTAATCCTATTTGATTACTTGCATTAGATGCATTAATTTCAATGTAGATGTTGATTTTTTATTATATTTTATTTCTTTCACTAAATGCATTCATTTCAATGTAGATGATTCCTAATGGTATTTGGCTTCTTGCACTAAATCCATTTATTTCAATGGATATGGTGATTTCTAATCCTATTTGATTGCTTTCACTAGATGCATTGAATTCAGTGTAGTGTTGGTTTCTAATCAGATTTTCTTACTTGCACTAGATGCATTAATTTGAGTGTAAATATTGATTTCTAATCCTATTTCCTTACTTGCATTAGATGCATGGATTTTAGAATAGATGTTTCTTTCTAATCTTATTTGATTGCTTGCATTAGATGCATTGATGTTAGTGTAGATCTTGATTTATGATTTGATGTAATTGGACGTATAATGGTACATTAATTTTAAAGTGATTGGATTAACAATGTGCATTGATTCCAGTGTAATACAAAAATATTATTGACAATATACATTGATTTTTATGTTATAGTAATTTAACCTATTAATATTGCAGAGCAAGAGAGACAAGGTATAATGTCTACTATAACATCTAAGATAAAGATTTAAATGGCTTACGATTTCAACTATCCTTTTCATGTAATTGGTATGAAAAGATGACAAAACTAACAAGGGTGACAATAAAAATAGTATAAGAAAATAGTTTGAGATTGATCACAATGAAGACTATTTGTAATTGGATGCATTCTTATTATTCACATTTCCTATCATTAAACACTATTACATTGTCATTTTGCACTCAAAAACTTTATTTCATCATTTTTCATCATTAAAATTATTAACAATAATTACCATCTCAACAAAGTGAGGTAACTAAGAAAATTTAAAATTAAAATGGCGACATAAATCTAACAGATATTTAGCATATTTAAAAGCATTATATTAATATTAGATGTATTTACATATTATTAATATAATTAATCATATGTTCAATAAATTTTCCTTGGCCGCACATGAGCGAAACGAACCTAGATCCATCTTAACTTTGGATCTATCAAGCACCGAGAGGGATCAAATATCTCGAGGTGCAAACCTTTCCTCAAGTTTTTCATTAAAAAATGAGGTTTGCACCTCTTGCTCCCACTCGACACTTGAGAGATCCGTAATTAAGATGGATCTGGTTGGCTTTTGATCCATCATAATGCAGCATCTTCCCGAAATCTATCATTTCTCCTTTAGCTTAACGTAAGTGTGAAACTGTTCCTTAGAGAAAATTTCCAAGAGTGAAGAATAAGGAAAAAGTGAGTTGTGATAATTTTCCCTTGATCACTTTTAGAGAATTTATCTTGCAGGTCATCCTTGATAAGCCATAAGCCCTTCCCCTCAGTGTATTTCCTTATCATTCTCTTTAGTGTGTCAACCTGTTATAGATTTTATTTTCAAAATACCAATGTATTTGTAACATTATCATCACAAACAAATGAAATCATAACATGAAGTACATAAAGGACAGGCTTTAACTATATCATCAACATTACAAATAATGACATCATCACCATGAGCACAAACGATACATAGTCATGAGTAAGAATATTAATGCTTCATGGAATATCATCACAAATAATAAAGAAAATCATCACATCAATAAGCATGTTAATTGACAATCACATATAATATCAACTACACCATCACAAAGAATAATCATGCTAATCATCATAAAAATAATTTAGTTTGATATAAACCATAATCTAATGGAGTAGATCAATACTCATCATCACAATAGATAAAATTGTTGGAGTTCTATGGCATGTGCAGTATAATACAATTTTCTAATTCGATATATACTTCCTACTCATTTTCAGACAAATTTAATGGTGATAATGATATCATGGAATAATTACTCATAGAAAACTATAATTTCCAAATAAATAGAAACAATAAAGATCATATAAATATATCCATGCATAGTAGACATAATATTTTTACCCTGAGAAACCCAAACTCTCGAGAAAAACTAGCAATATTTCCTTGAGAAAGAAATCTCTTTTCACCAAGGTTTACAAATAAAGAAATTATCCACAAAGCTGAGCCAATATTACAATTCAAATAACCAGTCAAACTTGGTCAAAATGTTGGTTGCCAATGCTAGTCAAACAAGTAAAAAATCAAAAGTCAACACCTCTCAACATCATGCAGTCAAAACTTAGTGGCTTGGTCTAACTCAACCATACAGTCAAAATCTAGTCAAAATCACACGTGTAGATGGTCAAACTGTGGTCAAAAACTCGATTAAACTCTATACGTGTGGTTGTGGTCAACGGTGGTCAAACTTAGTTAACTCCTCACACATGTGAACTCCAACAAAGAAAGTAAAATGATAAAGATGATCTCCAACAAATAGATTTCTCCTTTCTTCAATTTTTCCTCGAGTAGAAAAGATCAATTGAGCTTCATATGCTTATTATTTGTCTTCTCACATTTGTGTATATTTATATAGATCTCTAATGTTAAGTGGAGACCCATAAAGAGGCACCTCATCACAATATACCATTTCTCCTATGGAGACTGCATTACAAATCAACATTAAAATAGGATTTTTTATTCCACTAATGAGAAAAATACCCCTTAAATAAACAAATCAAGTGAACTCTATAAAAAATAGACCACTCCATCCTAGAGTAAGTAATCAGAGTACCATGCGCCATTCACACCTATCTAAATCAGCATGGCCCCATGGGAGAAAGATTGCCCCAAATGATTCACCCTTAAACAAATCAACATGGCCACATGGGTGAATATATCATTCTCTACTAGTCAAAACAACAAGAAGCCATGGCATAATGTTTTTTGGATGTTCGTAAAACATCAACACTCGCTCTTATCAAGGGAGACATTCTACATCATGCCAAGATTGTATTTGAAGTATGTAAACTCCCCCTAGATAGAGGCTTGGTGAAAATGTCTACAATTTCCTCATATTTAGCATTTCCCCTTTTCATTCATGTTCTACACATATATATCTTTCCAAAAATGCAAGAAACACCTCAACCAAAGTCTGTATGAAAAATTTATCCCACTTACAAGTTGATCTTCTTGTTTTCACTAGCATAATTTGAGAGGATTCCATGTCATGCCACATTATTCATGGAAAATGAGATAGTCATGTGATTATGATGAAGAAGACTCTAGAAGAGTCCATATTGTAACTATAGCCAAAAAATGAGATATTCGATCCCAACCACCAATAGGATATCAAGAAATGTTATAACCATGACAGTAAGAGGAAAATGGGTTCTATTCTTTTCAAGTGCATTTGTTCCATAGATGACTAAAAGTAGTTGAGAGAGGGATAGGAGATATGGAACAGAGAGAGGATTTTTGTACTCTAGTAGCCATGGTCCATAGGTCATAATTATTTTTACTTGAAATTTTTTTCTATTCATACAAAGACAACAAAGGGAACTCACACTCTAGCTACATTTTCTACCAAAGTGGTTTCCTAGTTCATATCTTTTGTCAATTATCATTTGTGACTTTTTTGTAACACCCTCCTCCCACATCTACCCAAGCAACCAACCAGTCCGGGTAGACATGCGATGAGAGGCTACAATTATATGAGTCAACCTCCTAGGTAAGGTTAAGGAAAATGAATTGATGGAAACACATCACACAAAACCCCACTCAAGTGATTCAGGACCCCCAAGAGCTAATCTACCATTCTAGGTGCCCAAACTTTAAGTTAACCTAGCATTTAGATGAATTAAACCAAAATTATCTCTCATGACGAGGCATGCATGTGACTGTACCCCTATATTTGCTCTCATAGGCTTGTCTGCCGGCGACCAAAGACCCATTTTTTCAGTGCTATGCTAGCGACTCTGTGATTTGCGCCATTATTTCAGGCCCAGAGCCCAAGTCACTACCCAAAATTTAACCATCTCTCTAAATCAGTAAAATAATATGGTAATGATAGTACTAGAGAAAAAATGTTTTCAAGACCTTCACTAGACTACTACTAGCCATAGCAGTCATTTTACCAAACACTAAGTAAATATGCAACCTACAGGTGTAAGTAACAATTTTGAGCATAACGGTCTCATACTTATCTGAGATTCTCCATGAAGCATTGTTTCCTTATAAATTTGACTACAACTCCATCCATTAGGTCATAGATACATTTCTCATTTATATATAAGTAAAAATGTGATGAGAGACATACATAGTTGTTGTGGGAGAAGATATAAATAACCAGCATAATAGCTGTAGAAATATCCATAAAATGACAACCATATAAGCCATATATAATTCATCATAATACTCATACAAATAAAAAGAGAAATAAACTTTCATTAATGATGAAAAACCCAAACTCGGGATGGGACTTCCATGTTCCACCGGACTGTAGAATTGTTGAGCCAAATCTCTCCTTAGCCATTCACCCTCATGCCATATTCCAAGCATGAATGTGGGATATCATAGAACACATCAATAAAAACTGATCCTGGTCTTCGAGAGGCCATCCACCTCAACCCATCAAACAATTATTCGACCTCATGGTCATACATCACAAAACCATTATTGAATTGGTCTCCATCCCAACCTTCCAGGGCTCTAGATAATTTATGCCAACTGGACTCTAAGGACTAGTAGCTCAACCAATGACTATTATCGAGCTCCATAGCGTTTGTCCAACCAAGTCTCCATGACTAGTAACTCAACCCATAACTGTTGTCAGTCTTCCAGAGCATTTTACCAACTAAGGTCTCCACGACTACTAACTCAATCCACTAAGGACTTCTAGATAATTTTTCCACCGAAGGCTTCCCGGACTAATAATTGAACCTAATAATTTACAAGGCTTCCAAAGTGTTTTTCAAACCAAGACTATGGGACCTATAAATTAACCCATTTGTTTACAAGGCTTCGAGAGTTTTTTTCCATCTAAGGCTTCCAGGAACTAATAAATCAACCCAATCTAAGGAAACATGAGAACCAACCAAAACAAAACAAGGAAGTAAAGACACACTCTCCATGTCTATCTAGGTACTAGCAAGGCTAGGAAAATCCACTATCAATCCACGCAACCCTCCATGCCAATGGCATATCACAACCAGGAAACCTCAGGTATGTACCATATATGGAAAAACTAGTGAGGAAAAAATACATGAAACTTGATACCTGTAATAAAAACCCTATGTGGTTGCCAATACAGATGCCCTCTTACACTTTCTTGCTCTTCCTTTGCCTTCTTGCTCCAAAAATTCAAGTATGCAACACCCTCTAAGAGTGTTACAAGAAAACTCTAGTATCCAAGGGTGTGAAAGAGAGACAATAACAAAACAGTTCCAAAACTAAACTAATCAACTCTCACCCACTAATAATTGAAAGCCTTTTTATTAATGAGGCCTCTATTTTCATCATTTTCCATTATTTTTCTTCATTTTACTCCTCACATGTAACATGTGACCTTTCACATTCCTTTTCTCCTAATTTCCATTATTTTCATAAATAAAATGCCAATAAATGGCTCATGCCTTTACAAAACCTTAGCCATTTCGTTTGCCTATTTCCTTAGCCATAATAAACTGAATCAACACCCACTAGGATATTTTCTCCACCATTCAGCTTAAAATACATGTCCCATCACTGTGGCCTTATATATTTTTACATGGATTTTTAACCACAGTTGTCATAAAACCCTTTTCCTTGGGGGAACATCATCCTCGATTTTCAGTGATACCTATAAATAACAACACCAATGAAAACAAACATACTGCCCATGGAGCTTTATAACATATCTCGTTGTAGTATTTACAATGACCACTGTTGAAACATGAAAATCACACCATTTATTGGAGCTTTATAACATAGCTCATTATGGTATTTACAATAACAACAACATATACTCATGCACATTTGTTTTACCCAAGAAATAATTATATTGTCTATGGAGATTTATAAATCCAACTCAATACAATATTTACAATGATATACACACATATACACATATGCATACTTTCTCAATAGAAAAATAAAAGGATATGATGTTTGCATCTGCAACAAGGGAAACCAAAGGCTCACACCTCTACCCTCAAAGTAATACGAAGATTCACCACCTTCCCAGGAAGTCCAAAATCCATTTTCAAGTCAAAGCTTCATCTAATATCTAGTACTATAATCCTACAACACTTGTCCTCTTAGTGTATAGTTCGTGATTTATTGTTCCAGGGCACACATCCAATGTGCATCTAATTTAATATGCCAATGCTCATGAAAAAAAATACATCTACGACCTTCCATTCTCTACCGCATAGTCCCTCAAAAAATTTGGCCACCCTCTTCCATGCAGTCACTCACCTTCCAAGTTTTGTTGGCACCCCCATCTTGGGCAGTCCATCCCTTGGCAAGGCTTCCTCGCATCAGAAGATACAAAAACCAAGGCATATCCCAACCTTAAAACCATCATATTTGTCATAGGATTCTCACGAAAATCAATGGATACTATTGGGCACTAGTGTCCAACAATGCCCTTTCTCCTGAAGATATTTACCGGCATACTCCTCCCTGTTTTGATTACTTTTATTGTTACTACTAATACTTGCAGTTGATTTTGGCCACTCTAGTAGACATTTCATGTGTTCCTGTACCAAGCAGATAACTTCTATTACATTTATAATAAATTCAAATTAAATCACATCATACCTCATTGTTAGCTCATCAACAAGGTACATTTACAATCCTTTTCTCTTCTTGTCACAAAAAGGAAAACTAGAATGTTTGACCAAATCAACATGTATAAAAATATCACATCAGGTTAGCTCAAAGCACAACCATCATAGCTCAAAATCATAAATCACACATAGCCATCATAAACTAGAACCATAGATCACATGCAATCATGAGAGACCAGAATCATAAATCACACGCATAATAAAACTAAAATAATATATTTATACTTATCCTTTGATCTATCTTGTATGCACACTAGATCAGTAGACATACCAAACAAACACCTAGTGCCTTCTCCTCAACCATGTGCATATACACAGAGTGTGCATCACATACATATGACCAGACATGACATGCAACTCCATGAAATGCATGCACCTACACCTAACATATAAGACATACACCTACACCTAATGTATACAATACAATACATATGCCTACATCAAGTGAGTAACATAATACATACACATACACTTGTCATACAACACAACACAATACATCTATGCCTAATGTACAACACCACACAATACATGTATCTATAGATGCACATACCTAGTACCACATTCCCTCAAGACAACATGTATGACAGGCACAAAATACCACACCTGCACTAGTACCATATGTACAACATGTACACAGTACCAACTATACATCGCACCACCTGGACAATGTGCTCACAACATCACATGTACATGGCTCCACTTGTACAACGTGTACACAATGCCACATGTACACTACACCATGTGTACAACGTGTACACAACACCACATGTACATGGTACCATATGCACAACATGTATGTGACCCCACATGTACACAACACTACATGCATGACATGTACACAACACCATCGGAACACAATGCCACTTGCACAACATGTACACAGCACCACATGCAGACAAAACCACTTGTACAATCATGCACACCACACCATATGTACATAGCACCACATGTACCACATGCACATAACACCACATGTACATAGCACTACATAACCAACATGTACAGGGCATCATTTGTACATAGCACTGCATATCCAACAAGTGCAAAGAACCATATGCATACAACACCACATATCCATCATGCACATAGTACAATATGTACACAACGCCATATATCCAACATGCACATAACAACATCTATGCCCAGCACTGAATATGAAACATTCATACAAAACTATCTGTATTAACACCCTATACATTAATATGCATAAACAACATGTACTACATATGCACATAATCATCACATATGGAACATGTACAACATGTATGACATATTCACAATAGTAATAACACACATCCAAAAACACGCTACCTATATCAAGCAACCTTGCTTCCAGCATCTTATCCATGTTTATCCTAGCATGCCGCATACCACAATGATTTCATTTCGCTAATGTATCCCTTGATATAACCTATCCATAACATAGTCATAATATAATCACATAATATAAACTCATAACTACATGATACTTACCTCATAGATTTCTCATTACTACTCTTCCTAAATGATTCCTTGCAAGACTAGGAACCTCTTCATGTCATTTTCCTGCGTAAGAAATCATTCGTCCACAAGAATGATTACTAATGACCCTATAGGACAGTGCCACAAATACATAGATACATACACATGCATGCATATAAACATCAACATAAAATAATAATTATGTAGTTAGTCAATGACATACATATATACATGTATACGCATACAGACATCGGCATAATTAGGATCCCAACATAATTACATAAGATAAAGGTTAAGAGAACTTCCTTATTTTTGCATAGCATTCACAAAATTTAGAATAATAATTCCCAATATATCCAAGGCACCTAACATGTCAGATCCATTTACCTTACCCTTCTTGGTTACCTTTCCCATGATTGTCGTATCATTATCCATTTACCACAATGGACCCAATTAGTCCAACCAAATGTCACAGTCTTACCTTTCTTTACACTTACTTGTGCACAAAGCTTCATTTAAGTCTTACATTACCTATTGGGTACTGCATAGTTCTCCCTGAGCTCCATTAAATTTCCTTCTTCCCCAACTAATTCCCAATACATTCGAAACAATAAAGGAAATACTGAGAAGAAAACAAGAAGAAAACCATTGAAAA
The DNA here is from genome assembly GCA_000404065.3 of Pinus taeda. Taxonomy (NCBI): domain Eukaryota; kingdom Viridiplantae; phylum Streptophyta; class Pinopsida; order Pinales; family Pinaceae; genus Pinus; species Pinus taeda. Next base: position 19,180 of record APFE030698731.1, on the reverse strand, counting down.
CCAACAACAATGTGACTTTGCAAACAAAGTGGTATGGCTATGCACTAGACACAATCAAAATCACCATTCAAGCACAAAAATCACAAAATATGAAAATAACAAGAATGAAAACAAACACCATGATGCAATCCTCATGGTTCCCACGGAAAGCTCAACCTGAGCCTTCTTTAGAAGATCATGGCAGATTCCTTTCCATGCAATCCCCTCCATCATATTTCCATAAAAACAAAATTGTCACTACATAATTAAAGATAATGACATACTAAATACCTTACCTTGTTGTTCCAAACACATTTCTTTGCACTGAACACATCCATGCCATCTCTCAAGAGACTCCAATTTCCTTAACATATCCACCTGGAATTAGAGACTCACTAATATACCTATCGAGTACATGTTCATGACTATAGCACATATCCACATAATGTTAAACAAAATCAAGGTTAAGAAGAATTCTTGTATGAGAGGCACTCATCAGTTTGGAATTAGGGTTTCCAAACATACCTAAAGGAATTCTTATCCAATTCCTTTCCTTTACCTTTTTACGTTGCTATAATCAAGGCTTACTACGTACTATCATATCACCCAACTATTAGCTATATAAACATATCAACTATTATGTTCTCATCTTAATACAAAGAATGTTTCCTACAACTATTTACCCATGTCAATCCCATGTTCCAAATATCAAGAGAATCATACCTATCAATTTGAAATCAACCTTTACAAACAATCATGTCATAATCCATAGTCAACTCATAGTCATTAGACATGATGCTACAACTCTAAACTACATTCAATTACATATCAACTATCTCAGCACATATGTATAAGTACGACCATCTTAAAACAAGTTCATTTGAACACGTACTCATATTATGCAATTCATCAAACATTCAACAAACTTGGAAGCATACCATGTTAAATAAATCAACTAAATGACATACTCAAACAATCAAGTACCAAATATATGATATAAAAAAAGCATACCTTAATATATCTCAGAGGAGGCAATCATGTCTGCACAGTCAATCTAGTTGGTGTGATATAACTTCATGATATATTAAATCAAACATAAATAATATCATAATATCCCTAATAGTCACTATCTAACATGTTCACATTATAAGATCATAAGCATTTGCCATTCGTGAATAAAAATTGCATATGTGGAATCAGTCTATCTTAGTATAACTCAATGTCATAATGAGTTGCCTCATACCTGAATGTCATAACCCTAACCATATGCATACGCCAATCCAATTTATTATGGTACATACAACATAAATATATTAATGTAATAACCGTAGTCATCAAGTTACTAGCATATAACAACCACACATTAACCTATAACATACTCATCAACAACATATACCATAATCATCAAGCTATCTAATGTGAAACAACAATAGCAATGAATGCATCCATAGGTTACTATCATTCTTGGCTATTCGAAACATCTTCATATGACTATGCTAATAAACTATCATCTATCATGTATGTAACCATAACATCAAAAGACATATACATAAACCTAATGTATATAAACCTAATGCCTATAAAAATCCTTAGCTTAATTACTTGTGTGCCAAACATACAACCCCTATATGCCAATATTCTCTAACATTGAGGTCCGATGCTAAAACTTCACTTTAATTATTTGCATCTCCTATCTATCTTAGTTGACAGATTAGCATCATAACAACCAATAGTATCATGATAATCTAAATTACATATAATGACTTCTCAAGGCATATTTTCCCTACTATTCATGCATAACTATAAGCAAGACCATACATGCATAACAACTACATAATCAACCATTCACACATGAAGACATACTCCACGACAACACCTTCAACCTTCACATGGGGACATCACTACAACGATGGTCAACAACGTGCAAATGCAACAAGAAAATGGAATACAAGCATAATGAACATGTATGTAACTAACATGAAATCATGATGAACAAATAGCCCAAGGAGAGAACAACCACCCTCTCATACCTATTTGTAACACCCTTCTCCCACATCTACCCAAGGAACCAACCAGCTGGAGAAAATATATGACAAGAGATTACTAAGATCTGACTCAAGATCCTAGGTAACCTTAAGGAAATGGCATCAACAAAAACACAACACATAGACCTCCCTGAGGTGCTTAAACACCCCAAGGAGCTAATCCACCACTCCAAGTGCCCAACCCATGGGTTAACCTAGAATTTAGATGAATTAATCCCAAACTCATTCCCATGAAAAGGCATGCATGTGATTGTAACCCTATAGTCACTCTGACAAGCTTGCCTGCGATCAACTAGAGGCCCAATTTGTTAGTGCTATGCTAGTGACTTTGGGATGTAAACCACTTTTTCAGCTCCATAGCCCATGTCACTACCCAGAATTGAACCATCTCCCTAAATCAGTAAAATAACATGGAAATGACAGTACTAGAGAAAAAAATTGTTGAAAACCTTGACTAGAACCCTACTAGCCATAACAGACATTTTGCCAAACATTAGTAAATATGAAGCCTATAGGTGTAAATTATAGGTCTGAGCATAGGGGTCTCATATTTATCTAAGACTCATAATGAATCTTTGTTTCCTTATCACTTTAACTATCATTCCATCCATTAGGTCATAGATACATTTTTCATTCATATATAAGTAAAAACATGATGAGAGCCATACATAGTTGATGTCATAAAACATTTAAATAACCAAAATAATTGGGGCAGAAATATCCATGAAATCATAGCCATATAAACAACATATAATCCATCATAATAATCATAGAAATACTAGGAGAAATAACATTTCATTAATGATCAAAAATTCAAACCCATGATGGGGCTTCTACATTCCACTTGAGTGTAGAATGGTTGAGCCAAATCTCTTCATCCATTCACCCCCACGCCATATTCCAAGCATGAATGTGGGATCTCATAGAAAACATCAATCAAAACTCATCTAGAGCTTCTAGAGGCCATCCACCTCAACCCATCAAATAGTGATTCCACCTCACAGTCAGAAATCACAAAACCATCATTCAATCGGTCTCTATCCCAACCTTTGAGGGCTTCAGAGTGTTTCTTCCAACCCAACTCCCAAGAATATTAACTCAAGCCATGGAAGCTTTGAGGCTACAAAGTGTTTGTCCAACCAAGGCTCCAATACTAGTAACTCAACCCACAACCACTTTCGAGCTTTGTGAGCGATTGTCCAACCAAGGCTTCCATGACTAGTAACTCAACCTACCAAGGGCTTCTAGAGTGTTTTTATAACTAAGGCTTCGAGGAATAATAACTCAAGCAAAGCTTTTATAGGGCTTCTAGATCATTTTTCCAACCAAGGCTATGGGACTAGTAACTCAACCTAAGTCGTTATAGGGCTTCCAAAGCATTTGTCCAACCAAGGCTTTCAGGAACTAATAACTCAGCCCAATCTAAGAAAACATGAGAACCAAGAAAAAGAAGAAGGAAATATACCCACAATCTCCATGGCTATCAAGGAAATTGCAAAGGTTAGACAAATCCAATGTCACTCCAGGGAACCGTCCATTCCAATAACAGATCACAACCAGGAAACCACATGCATATGCCATGCATGCCAAAACTAGTGAGTAAAACATATATGCAACTCGATACCTACAAGAAAAACACATTGTAGGTGCTGATATTGATGCTCTCTTGTGCATTCCTACCCTTCTTTTGGCTTCTTGTTCCAAAAATCCAATTATGCCACACCCTCCAATAGTGCTCGAAGAAAACTCTAAGCATCAAAGGGTATGAGAGAGAGAGAGAATGAAACTAAATAGATAAAGTCTTTTCCACTAATCCTCAAAATCCTTTTTATTAATGAGACCTATATTTGGTTCAATTTCCATTATTTTTCTTCATTTTCCTCCTTACATGCAACCTATGGCCTTTCACCTTCTTATTCTCCTAATTTCCATTATTTTCATAAATAAAATGCCAACAAATGCCTCATGCCTTTCCAAAACCTTAGCCATTGTCTTTTCAAATTTCCTTAGCCCTAATAAACCGAATCAACACCCACTAGGATGTTTTCCCCACCATTCAGCTTGGAATACATGTCCCATCAATATGGCCTTATATATTTTTACATTGATTTTTAAAGAGGTCTATTACATTTTTATTTCGCTTTTCTCTATTTTTTGCATAATTTAAATTTTCATACATAGAAAAATAATTGTAATTTACAATTCTAGAAATGTAAAGAGAAATAAAACCATAATAGTGTAGATTTCATATCTTTTTAAATAAAATTTTATAATATTTCCCACGATGAGCTATCAAGTGGAATATGGACAACCATTTATGGAATTCCCAATCAACCTCCTATACATAGTGGTAACCACCAAATCTAGCTCTGAAGCAGAATCACCCAACTTCTTGAGATTTGTTAACATAAGTGTACTCATAGGCTTGTCATACTAGATATCCTCAACATATAAATAATATACTTCCCTTATCCAAGGAAGATATTACCTAGCCTCTATGACACCTCCAACCCCATGAAATATTACATCCTTCATCTAGATCTTTGAATCGAACACCTCTTCCAACTGACAATGAGCCTTTCTACCCCATTAATGAACATATCATCAATATACAACACCATGATCAAAGAATCAACATTATAAAACTTTTATTAAAGGTTAGGATCCACATCACTCTTGGTGATGCCTAAAATATTCAAATATCCATCAATCCTAGAGTACGGTGCCTTGGGTGCCTTCTTCAGTTGATACAAATACTTCTCCAATATGCAAATAATGGACATTCGCATGTATCACAAATCCCTGAGGTTGATATATGTTCCCTTCCTTCTCGACCATATCATTGAGTAACATGGTCTTTACAACCACCTAATGTCACCTCCAACACATAACTGAATCAAAGGAAATAATAGTCCTGATGGAAGTATACCTGGTTACTACAACACAAGTCTCCCTGTATTACCCTCCCTCTTTCTAGTAGTACCATATCACCAAAATTCTTGGTTTGTACTTCTTAATGCTATCATTTTTCGGATATTTGATCATATATATCCACTTGGATGTCAGTACTAAATTTTATTATGGTATTGGAACTATCTTTGAAACATGATTTGTCATGATGGAATAATACTTCTCCATCATGGAATCCATCCAAACCTACTAGCATACTTCCTCATCATAAATGGAAGGTTTGGAATAAATGATGTAGCCTATCAATGCTATATATCTGAAGAACCTTTGCCTCCAGTTGTTGTCCTTGAAAGTAGCACTGGGAGCTGTAATATCTAGTGAGAAGTCTTGTTTTGAACATAAATTTTCATGTTGGATGTGTTTCCCATAAGGACATGGGTAGATCCTAATCATGAATCATCACCTTAACATAGTGCAAGAAAGCACTCAAATATGATACTATGATCAATCTAAATACATTTTAATGTTTTGGATCGAAGGTCCCCTTGGACTTAGGGTACTTTCTCAAAAAACATCCCTTGGCATTCTTTCGATGTGAACAACCTTTGCACACATCGTCATGCTTTGCTTAGAGATTTGGAAGACCTAAACCCATCCCCCTTAACGTTGGCAAAGCCAAATAATTCAATTGAGGAAATTTCTGATGTCATAGTGATACAAATTGATATTCACATGTACCGATGCTTGTGCTAGAGCTCCTAACAATCTATACATTCCTCCCTCTCGAACACCAATCACTCTTGTTAACTCTATGCTTGACCCCTTACTCCATACAAGAGCTTGACCATCTACAAATGAAAATTTGTAAACATTATCCTCGAGCATTGAAATAATGATTAGGCACTTGTTCAATCTTGATACAAAGAATACATCTCTCATGTGTAGAGAATATCAATAATCCAGCCGAAATGATGTTGTCCCAACTTATTTCACTCCATAGTTGGAATTATGTGTATGTTTCATATGCAATGAAAAATTATTCTCTATCTAATCTACAAGGGATCTCATCAACCTATCATGGTTCTAGAAGAACCACTATTCAACAAAATATCATGAATGTTTGCATAGTGTCTAAAAGAGTGGAGAGAAAGTAATATTGTTTCTAAAACCCATCGCAATCTCATCAAGTTTATATTTAATTTTTTTCTTTTGTGGTGGATGATATAACACTATTCTTTGTGGTTATATGACCTTCTCTAGGTCTCTATTTGTCTTATTGGCCTTAGATCTAGTCTTATCACATATGATATTTCCTTTCCAATCCACGTTTCTCAATTTCTGCAGGCCGTAAACTCAACACATACCATAGTATAGAATTTATGTAGGCAAAATACTGCTTATTTTCATAAATTACTCTCACATGGTATAATTAGCCAACACAAATGTCTATAAATTTAATTTTTAAGGGACTATAGAAAGAAAAACAACATTTTTTCATAAAATTTCTATTAAGGTTTTTCTTTTTGAACCCTAGGCAGCCTATTATTTGAAGAGACACCACTACGAACCTCTTTTGATGGAATATTTTATGATTCCTTTCATACTATAAGGAGGAAAGGGAAAAACTAGTTTTTGCAAATGTGCATGTTTCAGGCCTTTTTAGTGTGATCCAATTTGCATACTTTTCTTAGAGGTTAGATATATGATAATTTTATCTTTTAGGTTAATATCTAGTTCATGTCTAGTTTACAACTCTTGGTTTGAATTAGATCTTCTTGGTTTTCAATTTTAAAGTTTTTGTGAACTTGGTTTGCTTGCTTTCAGGGCTTTTATCATCAAGATCTTGTTTTCACCTTTTGTATTTGTGTTCTTACTATTTGTTATAGTCTAAATATATTTCAAAGGTCATTTAGAACATTTTTTTTTTAATTCTAAATATTCCTTTCCCATTTTATCATTTTCCCTCAGTAATGTTGTTTATCCTCTCTTTGGAGGCACCTTTCCTCAATATATTGCTTTGAGATCTTAGATTTTATTCATATTATTTGTTTCAATTCATATCTATATCAAATATATGCTAGTACCCTTTCCTCTTATTCGATCTGATCATTTCCTCTATTTTGGGTGTTTTCATTAAAAGTCTTTTCCTTGGATTTTCTTTTAATCTCCTTGGGTTGTGAAAATTTGGGTCAGAAAAATATGTTTATACCTTTTGTAACAATTCATCTTACTCGACCAAACAATTTCTCTTGAATATCCATTCCTTTCTCATATTTTCCTTAAATTACGGTTACATTTTGTTGGCCATTGTATATCGTTATTTTCTCTTGCTTCTACTATCCACTAAGCTACAACCTTGACACTTACTTTGCACTTCATTTTGTTTTTTATAAGCCTTCTTTTGACTCATTTTTTGCAATAATTTTATTACAAACCGAAGTTTAGATATTTTGAGTGTTGGGTGTTCTTTCTTGATCTCTTTTTTTTATTGATTTGATTGGATTTCTTTTCTATCTTTTTTTTTTGTTATAAGCTTAGATAATTTCAAAAGAGTGATTCCTAATATTTTTTGAGGATGCCATTTTCACTTGAAAATGAAAATACTCTCTTCCCTTCTCTAGCTAAGTTTTGTTGAATGTAAAAGTTTTTTTTTTCAAATAATGTGCATTAGGGATTGGGTTTTGAGTTTATTCACACCATCTTAGTTTCATGTTTCTAGCCTATTGAGTCAATAAAAACTATTAAGATTAATGTTTAATAAAACATACTTGAGAATTTTTACTTTTCACTGTTAGTGCACCAAGACTACCTTAGGATAAGGTATTGGAATAAGGGTGTGAGGTTGACTACTTGAAGACCACGACAAAATTTTAACATATTGTAGTAGGTAGGGAAAATCCACCTGGTGTTGCACATTTTGTGGGAATCCTTGCTAAAAACAAGTCAGGCATGAGGTCAGATTAAACCCAGCAAAATGATCTACCACATTTTGTTGGCCTTCATTGCATGGTATATACGTATTGGTGGGTATTATTGTCATTTTTTACCATAAAACTTATGGACTACCTTGGGAGGAGTACATGTCAATTTTAAGAATCTCTCATAGGGTTTTGAGATTTCCTTCCTCTCCCTTTCATGTGAATCTAACTTAGGATTTTCCCACAAGGAGTTCTTTATAGTTGTTATCTTTAGTGGCCTTTCCTATGTAGATTTACATAAGTGATGATGAGGGGGACATCCTTATTGTACCTAGACTAGATCTTAGTCAAATTCACTTAATATCCCTAGAGGGTGCCACATGGCTAATAAGGGTACTTCCACTAGGTCTAAAATGACAATTAAGTAGGTCACTAATGTAACCTATCCAACCATATTATCATTTTTTACTTGGGCCCTGACCAACCAAGTTGTGATAGTGGGAATATCAATTATCTATCTCCCTAGTTCATGTTTAATTATCTTCTAGGCCTAATTTAGAGAATTTGTTTAGTTTCTAAATTAACTTAATTTATTAAACATATATTCATTGTGGCTAAACAAAATCTTTGAAAATCTCATATATTACTAGGGATTTACGAAGACGAGGTAGGTACACCACTATCTAGATGAAGGATATCTCTAGTAATGAAGGACTCATCCCAGACTTAGGTTTGGGTTATTATTGGTCCTAGGGAAAGATATTGTTAATGTTAAGGAGGTTTCCAAAATTCCGTACTAACCACATGTAAACCCACCTTTTACCACCCATTTGGGCTCAATTTTAGCATCATTGATAACTTACGATAGTGATCTCTTTTCCTTGTTTTCTTATAACATGTTCTGTGAAATCACTTCTTATTTTTGGGGGGAATATGGGTTTGTCTTGAGCCTTTCCATCAATAGTATCAACCACCATCTCATATTTACATCCACTTAGTGTGATGGGATCCATACCTCCTACTACATCTCTCATGTTTAACTAACTTTCATACCTCTCAGAATCGACTATGTGGACTAAATTCCACCCTTAGAACACGGAATTAACTTCCCACTTAAGGTAATGGTAATGGTTTGGAAGTTTACTAAATCCACTAGGTATTGGTGTAATGGAAATCATAACATGGTATCAAAGGCTTGGCCCAGGTTCAATTATGAGGAGAGGGAATGTTGGACTAACCATCACACCTATGGTAATCGATCATGTGGACTAACTTCCACCTTATGAACATGGGATGAACTTTCCACTAAACTTAATGTTAAGGGTTTGGAAGTTTACTAAATCTTGCATGTTTTGGTGTAATGGAAAGCCCATATCACTTCTTCTTGGGCCATTCCACCTATTTCATTTGTAACCCTTACATAATTTTCACCTTTCTCAATGTTTATGGCTCCATCTACGTTTGTGCTTGGAGAAGGGATAAATTTTGTTCAATCCATGGGAGCTAGGAAATTCATTCCTAGCTCATGTAGACCAATGATTCCCACTTTTAGCATATGCATTTCTAATAGGAACTTATTAAGAGAGTCATTTGTTGCTTCCAAAAATGTTGGGGGTAACTATGTTTTTGACAGTAGTTATCAACCTTGGAATAAATCAATGTTTGGAGGGATGTGTTACTCTAGATGTTGCCTTTCCTTTTGACGGGCTAATATACCTAGGGGAGCTTATCCCATTAGTGTCACTATGCCTATGAGCTCTCATGTTTATGATCATGATTTTGCATTGAGATTCTCCTCCTCTAGTACCGAGTACAACCCCATAGGAAGTCATTCTTTTGGGGGTCCATTGTTCTCTGTGAGCATTTACCTTAAAGAAAAAATCCTTACACCACATATATGGGCCCATGATACTAGTATACTAGGATGAAATGAAATTTTATTTCACACTCTTTAGACTTTAAATATTGTATCAGGGGACCATATGGTCCATTATGGGGTTACTTTCTTTATGATTCATTTAGTCAACAAAAAATTCCTTTTCAAAAACTTCTTTATTTACTAGATTTGGAGAAGCTGACAAATGACCCCATATATCACGATACTTGGTGCTCAACTATGCCAACCATGTTAGCCTTTTATATTCCTATATTTGAAGGGAATCCAAGAGATAACCCTTCCAGACACACCACCACCTATGAATTATGGTGTTCGTTTATCTCTTTGGTTGATGATTCTGTAAGAGCTTCAAACTCTTCTAAATAATCCTAACTAGGGATGGAACATAATGGTATATGAAACTTTATCAAGCATCCTATAGTGAGTTTTATTCCTTTGCCTCTAGTTTCTTGGAATACTTCCAATTACCCACATAGTAGGATCTTAGGACTGACCTTTTGTCAAATTAGAAACAAGTCATTGATACTCACATTTATGACTAAGTATCCCAGAAACACGAGGTTATTATGAACTACACTTCATGGTGATACTCGTAGTGGTTGGATCACCTAATCCCTTTTTCCACCTATAACCAAGTATGTCATTGTGATTGGGGGAAAAAATTATGAACAAGAAATGTTACATGCTCAACATCTTGATCTTATTGACTATCAGTCTAGAACATTATATGATATCATTCCAAATTTTCCTCGACCTTGCAAAGATCCATGATGAACCACACTAGGACCATAGTTTGTTGGTGTTCTTGCTTCCACTAGTTCTAATTCTATGATCATAATAGTTGCTCAGCTATCACAAATGATTATCACATATCAATCCCTAACAACTTCATATGGTTCTCACCCAACACCTTCTTATGATTAGTATACCAAGGTTCTCATGGTGAATTCAACAATAGATAATAATCCTAAACAACCTAGAAGTAAAGGGAGAAATAATAACAAAAAAAATGAACCTACTTAGGAAAATAGCCAAAGCTAACCCAATCAAAACAGTGGCACAATTCATCATTATTGATATACCAATTTCCCTTGTAATATCTATTAGGGAAAACACTTAACTCATGAGTTCCCTTTTATTAATGAAGTCCACTCCTTTGCTACACCACTAGGTGCCACACAATATTAGGTGTTTTATCTTATCCATTCTACCCTTAACCACAAAAAATAATGGTTGCACAAGCTCCTTATTGTTAGCCTTAGAGCAATGGGGGAGACACATTATCCCATTGGAAATAATGCACCTAGTTACATGATGAACGCACAAGTCAACGTGTGTGAGAGAGAAAAATATGATGACCCTCGTCAATCGAATTCTACTCCTATGGACTCGACCACTCATGTTTCTTCCACAATAACTATCATGTTAGATAAGCGTGTGGAACAAATATTTCACCCCCCTAACAGTGTTCTCCATAAGACAATACACAATCCAAATGTGTAAGCTTCCAAGCATTACAATATTGTTCATGAACTAACCCAAGCACAATGTGTCATGTCTACTTTAGAGGTTTTCTAGAGTTATCCTACATAATTAAAAGAATTTTTGACCACCATTGGAGGGGTGGATCCTTCACTGTCTAGATTGATAATTTTTAAAATTTACACCCCTCATAATAGGCTATCACTTTTGGTATCTTTTCAAATTACAGTGTGTATATTTCGTAAAGACATATATCAAACTCTGGTAGATGAAGGGTCTTCTACCTGTGTCATGTCTATGTCATGATGGAAAGCTATCAGTTCTTTAGCATTCACTAATTAAAGTACTACATTACAGGCCTTTAATGGGAATTATTTCATGCCTTAGGGTATGCTTCCATAATTTTCCATAAATCTAGGGAGAAATATTGTGTATGTTGATGTTGAAATTATGGATGTTCCTTAGACTATAATGTTCTCGATGGTCATAGTTGGTTTTATGCCATGTTTTTTTTGCGTCTTCAATATTTCATGTTCTTTGGTTTCCCCATGAAGAAATATTGTCAATATCAATCATTTAGATTATTTTTTATTATTGACCAAGAGTACCACTACGTGAAATTTTGTACCACTCATTAGACACAACCCTCGAATTTACACAAGTGGTTGCTCAAGATTTTTTAAAATCTTGTCACTTATTAGAGTCTTTCCTTTACCCCCATGTAACATTACTTCTTCTTCTATTATTTATCTTATGCATCCAATCTCTTCCGACACTTATGGACCCCATAATTCTCCTAACTCTTGGGTGGTACCTTCTCCATTGGATATAGATCAACATGTTGAGTATACATCGCCTTTAATAGAAGATATTGCCTCTTGGTAGTCATGTCAATAGCTTCTGATATTGGTAATAAACTCCATCCCAACACTGAATATGGCTAGGATATTATTCCCACATGGGTTATCACTCTATCCATTCCATGTGACTCTGTCGATAAGTTGATGTACTTCTTAATACCATATGGTATCTCTCATTATTCATGAGTTCACATATGGGAATCCTTTGGTTGTGTCAAGTAGTGGGAAAACCTTGATGAGACCTATTAGAGTGATTTTTCAGTTATACATATTGTATATAGGTGTGTGTGTGTGTGTGATGTGAGTATTTTTCGTACCTCATAGTTTTCAAAAACTAAGAAATATGGTCTTGTTTTTACCTAATCCATGTTTAATTAATTTCATTTTGTGATTTAAGCATGGTTCTAGTCTTTCGAAATGGATTTTATGGGATAAGATATCATTTTTACTGTGACATCAGTAAGATTTTATGTGTATTTACCTTGATCCTAGCATATAGAGGTAGGTCTCTCGCTTACATATTTCTTGCATTATTTACAATCATTTACATCTTCATTATGCCTTAGGTTTGACCCTATCAACTTGCAATATTAGCCTATGTCTTATGCATGTTGTAATTTTGGCGATATAGATTACCTATATATGGAAACCCTAAATTATCACCTATGCTCTGTGTTGGTGTTCATGTAACATTTTCCCTTTTTTAAATTACTCCTTTTGACCCATAATAATTAGAATCTAAACCTTATTTTTCTCTTCTTCATCAATTTTTCAACTTACAGTTCTTCTTAGAATATAAGCTATCCTTTTTTGGAGGAAGAGACTAGGTTGCAAGCTGAAGAGGAGGTTTATCTAATTGTTGAGTTATACCTTCTATGTATTTCCATTTTTTATATAAGACAATTGGTGAGCACTAGTATTGCAGCAATAAAATTGCAACTCCTAGGACTTTCTACTTTACTTTTATCAACTCGGTAGTTTGTAACAAACTTGGAAGCGATGGTGCTGTATGCACAAGTACTAGATCCTACTGCAGGCTATCACTTGGTCAGCTGGCGCAAGATCACTAGGAGCTTAAGCCAACTTCTATGAATTCTCACAAGAAGCTTTTAACGATGATTAAATAAAGCTAATTCTACAAGGAATATTCTAATAGCAGAAAGAGAAGTAAAACTAAAATGTAACGCATACCCTCGCAAATCCTAATTTACCTACTAACCCTAATTTTGCAGGAAAAGATATGAAAATTGATGAAATGAGTGCCATTGACTACTGAAAAGGTAAATTTCACTTATTCAAGATACTTCTGAAATGAAATGAGACGAAAAAATCTTTCTGTGCTTTTAATTGTTTTTATGTGGAGTTATTATGCTTGTGACTTATCTGGTTGTGATTGTGCAGAGGTTTGGTGGTGAAGGAAGATCGATTTGGCTTTTCCAGAGGTGGAAGGAGGTGTGGAGAGGTCCTAAGAAGTCCCTAGTAGCCTTCCGAAGACTTCAATTATAATCAGATTTTGAAAAACCACTTACAAGGAATTTTACAGGAGCCCGCGTGAGATCTACACGAGGATCTACACAAGGATCTACAAGAGGAGGCCAAGAGCTATTTTTGGAGTTTTGAAGGTGGAAAAATGATGGAAAAGGGTAACTGAAGGCTAGATGTAGGTGTTGAGGTGTCTGGAGCTTGTCAATGAAGATCAAGTAAGAATGTGATGGTTGGATTTGTTCAAATGACAAGAAGGAAACTTATGGAGAAAAACTTGGAAATTAGGGTAGCTTGGTGAAATGTTGTGAATTACTTCAGAAATATATGAGATTTTAGCTACTACTGGTTGTTTTATGGATGTATGGTGAGCTGACTTGTCTTGCAAGAGATCTACACATCTACTTACAAAAACTGATCAAAGAAATGACTAATTATACTATGAAAACAAAAATTTCTCTACCTTGACCTAAGCTCTGACCTACAAACAGAAAATGCTGAACAGTAACCTTTGAACACAAAAGTATGGAGATAGATGTACGGTAAAAGAATAGGAAATGTTCTAGGCAACTAAATGTGAACCAATATATCAATCTTTCCAAATCAAGTCATCACACCAGAAGTTGCATGGAAGAGCAAAAATTGTGTTTTTGGTGGCAGTAGTAGTGCCTTGACCTAAAATTATAGTCCCAGGAATGGAGAAAGGATATCAGGGCCTGATGTTGGCCTTTTTGAATCTTTTTCTATCATTGCAGTAACCTACTTAAGCAACTAGAACACAAAACAACTATGCAAACCATCAAAAGCAATGTAATCCAACAAAGTAAAATAAATCTATGTAACAGAAATCAACTCATGAAATGAAGAAAAAAAATATAATTACATAGCAAGAGGTGTTGGGAAAATTATTTTTGGAACTAACCCAAGAGCTTTAGCCCTCTGAAAGAGATCAGTGCTAGCTCAAAAACTATTTCATCTTCATTATCAAAAATAGTAGTCACATTACATGAACTGTTCTAAAAAAGGAAGTCAAAAATATGTTGAACAAGTGCTACACAAAAGTGCGAAAATTATTATAATTACTGGCTAATATATTGAGGCTCTAAGCCCCCTTATTTATACAATTGGAGTCCTCCAACAGTCCTCCTAAAATCGAGGAGCTCGGCTTCCAAAAACTGGAGATAAACAGCAGTCCTTCTTGACTTACTCAGTTGCCCCTTTTGATGCATCAATGTGGATTTGTGCTCCAAGTTGTTAATGGAGGATTCAAGGAAAGGGGTCATAAATGAAGGAGACACCCCCCTACAAATCCTCTTCCCTGTTTTCCTTGAGTATTTTCTACCATTTCCTCATAAACCCCTTGACTTTGTCTAAAATTGACCAAAAAATCTGCATAAGGCACACATTAGACTACATGGCAAAATGACTAAGCCAATTCATGCTATTAGCATAAATATATTCAAAAAAATGCAATAAACTAATGAGAATGGTAAAATAAGTTGAATTAAAAGGCAAAATGAGCCCATATAATTACCCATTTTTGCGGCTCATCATCACCCCCTACTGAATGGTTTGCTCATCCTCTGAGCAACTAGTCTAACTCTTCATCCTTGATGGCTTTGACTAATTCCCTACAATCCCATGCCTCTTATGTGATATCTTCCTCTTTTTCATGGAATCATACCTTTCTAGCCACCTCTTCCCATTGTTTCTATTCTTCCTCATCTTTTACTCCTTCCAATAATCCTAGCAACAGTGGAGGATTGAATTTGAGGCCAATACAATTAGCCTTCAAGCTTTGCATAGAGTTCTTATATAGTGGCGCTCTCCTCATGGCTTCCCTCATCCTATTTGGGGAGTGATCCTCCCTGATCCTTAGGTTGTGTGGCAATGTGTTCCACCTTCTCATGTAGGCATGAATGCAGTCATCTCCAAACAATCTCTCGATGTCCTCAAAATGTACAATAGCTTGGGCTTGTTTATTAACATAGCCTAGGACAACTTGAGGATTAGCTGCAAGGTGTTGGTGGGAATCGATGAGAGCCATGGGTTCTGCTGGTTCTACTCTAATCATCAAGGGTTCATTCAACTCTTTTGCCATCATTTTCTGGATCTCTATTGCCCTTTTCTCTTCATGGCTCATCCCAGATGCCATGGCCATCAACTGCAAGTCTCCCAACATAGCATTAGGATCCCATAGGTTCATATCAGTAAGGGCCAGGTTGTGCAAGTAAAACTATGATAGCTTTTCTTTGTCCTTAGGTGAGTTGTGATCACACAGATGCATGGATTGACCATAATCCTGAAAAGGTATTATGCCCGTCTGGGCCAGTGTCTTGATCTGAAATTGGAACCACTGATCGTTGAGGTACACTACATATGATTTGGCTAGCTGCCTACACTATAATGCCTCCATATCTCAACTAGTCATGTAGGCTAATTGGGCTTCTTTTTTCTGTAGCTACCCTCTCAATATCAACACCTAATTTTATACCTGGGATTCCCTTTCATGTTGTTGTCTTATTAATATCTCACTGTCTACCTGGGGTTCCTTTTCTCGTTGCTGTCTTTTTAAGATTGATAGCTCATTTCATCCTTCAGGTTCCTTTTCTTGCAGCTACTTCTTTAACATTTCATTTTCTGCCTCTAATTGAGCTCTTATGATGCTTTCTGTATGCATGACCATGCCCAATTCTTTGACCATTTCTCTCAATTTGTTTTCCATGTGCCCAATGTCTTCCACACTTTTTGATTTTGCATTCTTCATCCATGTATGGGTCCTTACTCTTTCCTTTTCTAGCTCAAAGAAAAGAGGAACTGCAAAATTTTGTGGGATGATTTTTCCCCCTTCCATGAGGTTGTAGTAAGAGCCTAAGTTAGGTTGAGGTCCAGGCTCTGGTATCTCTTTTGTCTTGTTTTCCTCTTTGGTCTGTCCCTTTTCCTTCTTTTCAAGTTTTTCAATCTCTTGGAGCTTTGCCAATGTCTCCTATAGAGAGGTTTGTGCCTCTTGTATGACTATTTTAGAGTACATTAGTTTGATCTTTTCTTTCCAAGCAGATGTCTTAGGACTCCCTCTTTCGTAAGTGATGAGAGTCTTCGATGGAGATTCCTCCTTTGTTGCAGTAGGGACATCCTCAATGATGATGAGCTCCTTTAAAGCTGGCAGAGGCTTCTCCATCTTTATTCTGGTGCTCTTTTGAGGCTTGAAGTACATAGATGGTTGTCTCTTCCTTTTTCCTTTGGGTTTGGCTAGAGTACTAAGTGTAGCAAGAACAGATGCTTCCTCTCTTGCTAGTGTCTCAATGGACACTTCTTCTTGCTTTTCTTCATCTTCTTCATCTGTTGTTTTTCCTATTTTGTTGGTTTTGTTTCTGCTGTCTCTGATTTTGTTTTCTCCCCTGCTTGCTTGGTTTCTGCCTTTCCTATGGCAACCTTTTTCTGCGCTACCTTAGGCTTCTTCCTTTCAGTTCTTGGTCTCTTCTTTCTCTCCGCTATCGTTTTACCATTTTTTTCTTTTGGTGTTGTCTTTTTCTCTGCTTTAGGCTCATCTTTGGTTGTGTCATCTTTCCCCTCTCCTATCTGGTTTCCTTCTTCTTCTGTGTGGGGTTTCTCTTCTTCTAATTGAGTGTTCTTTTCTTCTTCATGGATTTCCTTCTCAGCTTCCCCTTTTTGCTCCTCCTCTTCACTTCCAGATGGACTAAGGTCATCAGTGAGAGTTTTTATATCATCCTCTTTAGTCATGTTCCTGAAAATCTCCTAGGATATGGGGATTGTATAAGTGTGGAGGGCATCCTCCACTAGCAATTTAATTAGCCCATGGTGAGCCAATTAGTCTAGAACCCCTGACTTCAATTTGGTGCTAGATTCTGTCAAGGATTGGAGGAGAAAATATGGAATACTAGTCTAAATTGGATCAATGTAGAAAAATCAAAGCACCATGACTATATCAGATCAGGACAAACTTCAAACTCAAGAGCATAGATCAATGAGAAAGACCTCTAAACAGTGGAAATTGGTAGCCAGCGTGGAACGACGAGGATCTTGATCAAAGTGAATTGACCAAGGACCATGGAGACTGTGTAGGACGTAAAACTGACACCTGGGAAGCCTAGAATGGGAAAAGGATGCAGTTTCTAATGCACGATCGCTGGGAAAAACCCCTCAAGAAGGAAGTACCCAAAGCACTCGGTCACGTGGAAGTTGGGAGAATAGTGGGGAAAAGTGCTAAAGGCTAGAGGTGGGACCCACACTTCAAAACGACAATATTTATCGAGGGCACTGTTAGGCCCCTATACTACTAGTGTCACCCATTATTGTTATTAGTACAAACCACTTATTATATTGATGTACCCATGTAGTGCCCATATTGTTACTATTGTGCCCCATAGAAGTCCACTATTATTATTATTGTGCCCTTACATTATTATTGTTATGTCGGCTCTGATTATGTTATGAGCCCTTAGACTCCTATATATAGAAGGAGGTCTTTTCATTTGTATCATCCAAGAATTGTTCATTTATGTAATGTAAAGGAGGTTTCCCCCTCGAAGAGGCTGAATTCTAAGGCGTTGATCTATCTTTTCTATCTTTTTGTGAGCTGGTTTCATAACATTTGGTATCAGAGCTTTGGATTTTAGGGTTTCGCTGCTCCAAACAGGTCATCGTGGCATTTTCGCTATAACTTTTTTTCTGTGACGTTTCAGAAGTCGCAAAACAAACCCTTTTGAGAAGAATTGACGCTGAACTTTGGGTCCGAATTTCAGAGCTGTTCGCTCGATAGTTTCGGAGATATGATCTGAGGAAGTTGGCCTTTTTGCAGACTCCTGAACTACACTCAAAACAGGTGACCTGGGAAAAATCGTCATAACTTTCTTTCTGAGCATCGGATTGAAATTTCGTAAGAAGGTACAGAAAGAGGACGGACTGTAGTTTTCATTGATATATTTTTCAGATTCAAAGGTTGAAACAGTGACACGTGGCACTTCATACAAGTTCGCTCTACTGAACTAGTCTATAATCAGGTCACCGTGGGAGATTTGGCATAACTCCTCATTGGAGAATCCAATTGGGGTCAGACTGGTGGCATTGGAAAGAGGACACAGAGGACTACTAGAGGTCATAGTTTCAAAGCTTAAAGATCTGAAAGTACACAGTTACAGGCATTTCAAGAGTGAGCTCCTAAAATCAAGAAAAAGCAAGATGAGGAAGTTTGATGGCAAGGATCCGGTAAATTGGATACGTCAGATGGAGCAATATTTTGATCTACATGGTGTACAACTGTTACAAAGGGTATGTATTGCATCTTCATATTTAGAACCGGATCAATTTTTATGGTATAAAGGGCTTTGTTCTCGTAAAAAAATTGTTACGTGGTCAATTTTCACGGAGGAAATGATAGCACATTATGAGGATACAAAGAGAAACACCTTCTTTAGAGCAACACCACAACAATTGGAAAGAGAAAAAAGGGCTTTGTGACATATTGGAAAGCAAAATTATGAAGCATACCCTTCACAACTATAAAGATGGAAGTGTTGTTTCTCCTAGCATTCCACAACCTACAAGGGTTACACCACAACAATTGGAAGAAAAAAGAGAAAAAGGTCT
>APFE030698729.1:0-11189 GCA_000404065.3 Pinus taeda | reverse complement strand
AGTGACATGCATTCACCAAAGTTATCAATATTAGATGAATCTGACACTATCTGAGGATCATATGGAGTAATATAAGAAGATATCATGTTGATGTAGGAAATTGGGCTTGAGTTTTTGGGAAGAGGATAAGGAAGAGGAGGAGGAAAGGAAAAGGTTCCCATAAGGGAGGAATCCTTAAGAAATCCCACCTAGACAAGCTAATATGGTTGTGGGGTTTCTCCCACAAGAGGGATGCTTCGAGTAACTTGAGAATTATTTGCAAAGAAGGCGAGCTGATCAATGGCCATTATGCACCCATGTTGGAAATAATACTGAGAGGGGGGTGAATCAGTTTTATCAATTTAATAATATTTCATTTCCATGAACAGATTTATATACACTACTTCGGTTAATGAAACTTGCATATATACACAACTATGTTTAGAGCAACCAGCGTACACCTTGTAAACTTATAATTTAGTCAGTTGATCTTTAATTTGTGTATTAGAACCATATAAGAAGTAACAGGTATAGTTAAAAACATAGCATACAATTAGACACAAGAACACAAGATATAAGGTGGAAACCCAATGTGGGTGAAAACCACCTACTGCAATTTGTCTCTATCTTCTTTTAATAAGAAACTTCTTTTTACAATATTTATGTACTAGTGTAGTCTTATACTGGTACGCAGGCTTCTACCCGCAGAAGGCTACAACCTTCTCTCGTTCTCTAGCTTCACCTGGAAGGGATCTACAACCCTGTATCTCTTGTACTAGCAGATGTACTAGTACGTAGGTGCTGACCTACAGAAGGCCACAACCTTCTCTTTTCTTCCAGGGACCACATTTCATAAATTTTCAGACTAGATCCATCAACAACATCAATCAAACATCAAAATATATCTGCATCAATCAATCTCCCTTGCACTAACCAAAACTGAATCAAACAATCACTTCTCTAAATGTTGTAACTAGAATACAATAACATTACCAAAACCCAACTAGAACCCAGAACACTGCAGCAATAAATCGAAGTAGCAAAAACATATTTTATGAGATGTACACTACTTCAATAACTAGAACCTGTGTGCATACGCTGCTATATGAAGGCAAACCTGCGTATACGCTATTTTGAATTACCGAACCAGTGTGTATATGCGCCTTTGCTATACTGAACCTGTGTATAGATCTGTAAAACATAATTTACCCTTTTTAACTTTTTAGACATTAGTTATACCCAGATCATTAGATTTACAGATCAAGGCATGCGCCAAATATAAAAGATCAAAATCATACAAAGATACTTCTCTTCAAGCGTTAAGATCTTGACCCATCAATAGAAATTATCCTTCTTCTAGCACTCATGTTCCTCCTTGATTCAGATCCAGCTATGCACCATAACCCAATCACTAGTATTCTAGATCTTGCCCTTCATTAGATATTCAATACTTGAGTGCATTTGCCTAATGATCTCCTCCTCCTTTTATAGTCTTAGGCCTTACTCAATACCATGGTGCAAAACCACTTAGAAGCAATACCTTGGACCAAATACCTAGGGTCAACACTTCGGTCAGGATACCTTGGATCAATACCACGGGTCAAAATACAAAGGACCAAATACCGAGGACCAAAACTAGATTTTCCAACATGTACATGCTTTTTCTTGTGTGAAAGTGTGTGTATACGCATACGCACCTTCTAGACTTCTAACCCACGTCTATACGCGGCTTGGTCAAGGGGAACCTGCGTATATCTCTTTTCCTTCATTCTGAGAGCCTAAACTATGATTTGTCATCTGAGTGAGTTGCCATCAAGGAAAATGCTTGTGTCATAGCGCCAAACCTATGTCATAATACCAACAATATCCCCCTTTGGACTTGATGGCAACCCCAAGTCACTCAAAGTCATTCTCCCCCTTTGTTGTCAAGGGCAAAGGGTTATGCTCCCCCTGAGTACATGCTGAACTTTTCGGAGATGCTGAAGTGTACTGTTCATGCTCCCCCTGACAGAAGACAAGGTCTGCACAATGATGTTCTACAAGAAGAACATGACTCTATACATCATAAATAACCTTCCTATCACCAAAGATTCATACATATATCCATCTCCAAACCAAGTGAGGATATACCAAGATTGACTCATCCACCCAACCAAGTGGGTATACACCAAATGTTTATAAATGATAAAACAAGAACCTTACATCATCCATCCCAGGCATAGTGGGGAAACAAAATAGGTCGTTACATGACCTTGATAATAAAATATATACATGACATAGAGACAAAATATCTAAAAAAAGACTATGATAGTCATCAACAACTATCATCAGTAGCATCTATCAATCACCATCCAGACTAGCAACCATGATCTCCCTCTACACCTGTTCCACCTGAATAAAAAGCAACTGTGAAATTGTACAAGATATTCTAAGGTAATGCCAACAATGATAATGCATTATATGCTCCCCCTGAACCTGTGCCAAATGATCACTAATAGACCCATATCAGACTCTTTTCATCCTGAGTCTGTCCCACTGACATTCTTCAAACCAACATATACGTGGTTGTATCCATAGAAGCCTGCATATGTATGCGGATATGCTTCATGAAACTCGCGTACAACCGCTGTTCTCTAAAACAGATAAGTGTCAATTGCAAGATGATGCATCAACTACTCCCAGCTTCTGTCTGAGGTATTCAAATGTCTCTCTAGGCAGTGGTTTGGTGAATATATCAACAACTTGTTCCTTGGAGGGAACATACTCCAATTTGACCTTCTGTTCAAGCACTTGTTCCCGGAGAAAATGATATTTGACAGGTATGTGCTTGGTCTTGGAATGCATGACTGGATTCTTTGAAACACTGAAACACTGATGTGATTTGAAACACTGATCACATAGAATGGAGATGGGTGGAGTACATGTGATCTGAATGTCTTGCAATGTTTGCATCATTTAAAGGAGTTGTGTGCAACAAGATGCAACAACTATATATTTTTCTTCAGCTGTAGATAATGCAATTGAACTTTGTTTCTTGCTGAACCAAGACACTAATATAGAACCCATATAGAATGCACAATCACTAGTGCTTTTTCTACCATCCACACTTCCTGCCCAATCTGCATCTGTGTATGCATGAAGTGTAGGATCTGTGTCCCTAGGATACCATAAGCCAAAATTCTTAGTTCCTTGAAGATATTGAAGATCCTTTTGACTGCCTGCAAGTGTGATTCCTTTGGATTTGCTTGGAATCTTCCAACTATTCCCACTGCATGCATGATGTCTGGTCGAGTACTTGTTAGATAGAGCAGACTACCAATCATGGATCTGTAGGTTGGTTGATGTACTGCTGCTGATTCATCATTTGTGCTAAGGCTGCATCCTGTTACCATAGGGGTACATACTGGTTTAGAATCTTCCATGCCATATTTCTTCAAGATCTGCTTGAGGTACTTGGTTTGTGATAGAAAGATACCATCTTTATCTTGTTGAACTTGTAAACCAAGAAAATATGTGAGCTCACCAAGTAGGGACATTTCAAATTCTTTCTAAATTACCAAGCAAAGTTGTGACTCTTGGCTTCTTCATTGCTACCAAAAATGATATCATCAACATACACAACAAGTATTAGCAATTTATCATTGTCAATTTTTATATATAAATTGCTATCAGTTGATCCTTTTGAAAAACCTTGTTGATGAAGATATTTGTCAAGACGATAATACCAGGCCCTTGGAGCTTTTTTTAGACCATAAAGAGCCTTTCTGAGTCTACATACAAGTTTTGGATCATTTCCAAGCATGAATCCATCTGGTTGCTCAATATATACTTCTTCTTCTAGATCTCCATTAAGAAAGGCAGATTTCACATCCATTTGATATTCTTTGAACTTCTGAAAGCTAGAAAGAGTAAGGAACAATCTTATGGCTTCAAGTTTAGCAACAGGTGCAAAAGTTTCTTCAAAGTCTATACCTTCATGTTGAGCATACCCTTTATAGACAAGTCTGGCCTTGTTTCTAATTACTTCTCCATTTTCATTCAACTTATTTTTGAATATCCATTTGATTCCTATGACATTCTTATCATGAGGTCTAGGAACTAATTCCCAAGTATTATTCTTTTCAATTTGCTCAAGCTCTTCGTTCATAGCCTTGACCCAACATTCATCTTTGCATGCTTCATGTACATTTTGCAGTTTGATGGAGGAAAGCAATGCTAGATAGCTTGAGGCTTCTGTAATAATTCTTCTTGTCTGCACACCTGCCTTTTTCTGTCCCAAAATTTGAGTCTCTGGATGATTTTTCTGAACATATCTGGATGGAGTATTTTCTTCTACCATTATCTTCTCTTTTCGTGCTTCATTGATTTCTTCTTCTTCAGCATTAGTTTGATTTGATGTGGAAGGATAATCCTCATCTTCTTCCCACTCTTCAGTTTTTACCCACTTTGGATTTTTTCCTACTTCATCAACCATAGCATCAATTTAATTTCAGAAATTTTTCCAAGTCTTTTATTATAACACTTGTATCCTTTACTTCGGGAAGAGTAACCAAGGAGAATGCCTTCATCTACTCTAGGTTCAAACTTGCCAAGTTTTTCATCAGTCCTTTTGATATAACATTTGCTTCCAAAAACTTTGAAGTATTTTATAGTAGGAATCTTACCATACTAAAGTTCATGAGGAGCTTGAGTTATATTTACCTAAACATTCGTTTTGTTGAGAATAGTGATAGCAGCAAATGCAGCTTCACCCCAGAAGGTTGCAGGGGTTCCAGACTCATCTACGATAGCACGAGCCACTTGTTGAATAGTTCTGCTCATCCTTTTTACCACTCCATTTTGCTGAGGAGTCCTTGTGGTAGAGAATTCCCTTCTTATTCCATGTTCTTAACAGAAGTCAAAGAATTCATCCGAGGCAAATTCGCCTCCTTGATCATATCTGAGACATTTGATTTCGTGATCTGATTCATTTTCAACCAAAAATTTGAAGGCTTTGAACTTTTCAAATGCTTCGTCTTTATGCTTTAGAAGTCCTATCCATCACATTCTAGGAAAGTTATCAATGAACAATATAAAGTATTCTTCTCCATGAGGTGAGGTGACTTTTTCCTTGATGGACCACATAAATCAGTACGGACAAGTTCAAGCGGCTTACTAGCCAATCCTTCTTTCCTAGGGAAATGTGTTCTGGTTTGCTTACCAAATTGACATGATTTTCATATTGTATTTTCTGGAATTTTGATGTCAGGAAGATCACATACAATCTATAATTTGCATGCTTTCCTTATCTGAGGTAAGCTTAGATGTGCCAATCTTCTATGCCATAGCCAATGTTCATCATTTTTGCTTAGATAACATTGTTGCTGTCCTCCTTTGAGTATGTATAATTATTTGGAGTTCTTATGCCTTTGATCACTGTTTCTCTTGTATCATGCTCATGAACAACACATCCATTTGATCAAAATACTACCTCATTTCCTTGATCACACATTTGACTAACACTCAATAGATTATGCTTTAAACCAGCAACATGCATAACATTCCCATCATTGACCTTTTCTTTTAAGAGAACAAAGCCTTTACCTTTTATGACTGCAGGGGTGTCATTTCCAAATGAGACCTTCCTTTCTTTTCCTAAGGCACTATATGACTGAAGCTTTTCTTTATCACCTGTCATGTGTTTCGAGCATCCACTGTCAATGTACCATTGATTTTCTTGTCCTTCTGCATATAAGGCTATACCACATCTTTCGGTTTGTGGTTCTTTCTTTTTCCAAGTTTTGGGACCCAATGAATCTTGCTCCTTCTGAGATGTTTGCCGAAATTTACTCTTGCATTCAGAGTCTTCATGACTAAATTTGTTACATATAGAGCATTCTATTTCATTTTCAAGAATATAAAAGTTATTGTAGGTCCTTTTTATGATCCCAATCACATTCCTTTGATTTCATGCTTCTCTAGTCATGATGGTCTTGTAAGCAACACATTGAGCAGCTTTGTGTCCAAGATTATGACATGAAAAACGTTGGCCATTAAAGGAGTTCCTGCGATTATCGAATCTACTAACCTGATCATTTAATTTCCATTGACATTCATTCTTGAAGCAGATTGAGAATGATTTACCTATGGTTGGTTATAGCTTCTGTTCATCTTTGAATTAGATTGAACCCAATTTACCTGGTGTTCTACTTTAAGCCTCTACTGACGATTTTCAACTTGTTCATTTCTCCTTGCTGCATCAAGATAGATTTTGGAGGTTAATGGCTTCTGTGCTTGAGATGGTTCTTCAGTATATCCAAGACCTGCCTTTATCAGAGGAGAACACTGCACTTTGATAATTTCATCTAAATTTTTTGATCCTTTAGCAAACTTAAGATTGAGAGCTTTTGTTTTCTCAATTTATTTTCTTAGACCCACAATTTCACATTCTAAATTTCCATTGTGTTTTTCCCTTTCAACAAGTTGGAATGTAAGAGTATCTATAATCATACTCTTTTCTTCTAAACAGATTTTAAGTTTAGAAATTTCTTCATAGATACCATCTTCATCTAAAGCATCCAAGAAATCATCATCTCCAAAATCCATCGGAAGTCTATAATCATTACTATTTTCATCTTCATCACTATTCGATAAACCATCACTATCTTCATGCGTATAGTAGCTCTTCTTATTTACACTTTGTTTTCTATTCCATTTTGCTAATTCCTTACCTCTATAAAGCTTATCTTTGTGAGGACATTTGGCAGCATAATGACCTACTCTTCCACAAGAAAAACATTTGAAAGGTAGTTTATCTCTGAATCTTCCAGAACCCCATTGAAGGTTATTGATTGTTGGCTTCTCTCATATCTCTCTCACACGAGGGTTCAATGAGGGTTTATGAATAACACCCTTAGGAGGTTTAATTGTTAATTCAGTAGGAATCACATTTGGAGTAGGATCAGAAGCAAATGAAGTAGAACTAGTAGGTTCATCAGTAGCCTGACCAGTCGAGGGATTCAAATTACTTTATTTCTTATTCGGCGTTGCCATCATAACTTCATTTTTCAACTTGGTGGAGGATAGCATCATAATCTAGGAAGAGAAAGTGGGATCCCAAGCCAACATGTTAGTCTCCTAGTTAGGAAAAGGATATGGAAACACAAGAGGTGTGAGAGATGATTTAAGGAATTTATTTACATCTAATCGATGTGGAAAGTTAGGATTGAAATTCCTCTCATTAAATATTAAGCAAGGATAATGAGGTTTCAACTTTTCTTCAAAAGTCTGGTTATTTTGTTTGTCCTATGGAGGATTATCTTTCTTCATTTTCCCTTTTCCTTTCTTCTTACTTATTGGTTGCTAATATTTTCCTTTCATAAATTGGATAACATTGATCTGGGAAGTAGAAGCCACAAGAATGGTAGAAGAAAGGTTTTGGGTAACCACAACGAAAGTTGAACCAGATGGTTTACTCACTGATTGCTGGCTAGTAGAACTAATCACGCCATCAATGGCATGTGATTCTTTACCAAGAGGTTGTTGAATATTATTTGAAGGTCGTAGAGCATTTGGTATTTTATCATAGAGCATTCTGGATTAGGTATAAATAAGATCAAGATATTGGGCATGAGAAATTACTTGCTCTTCGGTCACAACTCCACCTTTATCAACGCCATATGTTATGGATGGTAACAAAGACTTAATAAACCATTCAGCTCATAATTGGTCAGGAACGAATGTTTTGACTAAATGATGGCGACATCGCCACTCATGAATATTGTTAGACAATATTTTTTCACACTCCCTATTTCATATCCTAAAGTGTTGAACTTTGTACCTTTAATGCCACAAATGTCACAAAATGATGAAATATGTCAATGTATTCACCATGTAACATGTTCAAAGCATCCCTGAAGAAAAGAAGAAGACTTTCCTTGAAACAATTTTGAAGAACTTGTCAAAAACCTTATTTTTTAGGATCAACGCGTTTTGCATAACTAATCACCCGTGTTGATGACTTGTTGCACAATACTCTCCTAGCACTGTCGGCGCGACTTTTATCAGAAAAATATGTGCTAGTCCTCTTCAAATAATTTTTCCCAAAATGGAGGAGAAGCTTATCTTGCTAGAAGTCTCAAGAATGACAAGTTGTTTACTGATGAATGAAGATTGGGATGAGACCTCCCATTCCTAGTCCTTTACCTTACTTTCATGGATCTTTCCCTTGAGATTTGGAACTTCTACCTCCTTTCATGGATTCTCAACTCCCTCTCCTTCCCTATAAATGATATCCCTACTATCCAATAATGGTTGGATAATTATTGGTTTCCATCCTAGTGCTGAACTATGCCCAATTTGAAGGTTAAGTCTAAGACTTTGTGTAAGGAGAAAGTAGTGCTTGAAGGTGAAGGCTAAGAATTGGAGACTCACCTAAAGGAGGCTTCCAACATCAAGGCTTAAGTGGTTGTAATGCTTCATTTACCATCTATTAATAATACATTATGTGTTTTCTTTTCCATAAATGTGTCAAATATTGCTCATTTAGTGTAATACTCCTTGATTTGTTACATCGTTTATATTGGAATGAATTTTGCTATGTATGTGTTTGTTGTCTCCATGTGATCTTCCTTGCAGGTATTCATCCATAATGATGAAGAGGAGATTGAGCTTGGAAACAAAAGAATCAAGGACGACGTCGATGGATGTTAGCATCAAAGTGAGGTAGTTTATCTATCCTCCTTTGTGTTTTATGGTATAAGCTAGGCAAGTTCACATATATTTGTCTTTGTTTGTTGCTATATCCTCTGATAGGAATAGAGGTATTGTTTCTATGCACAGAAAGGATTGCCTACACAACAAATATGATCAGAAATATGAGTGGAATCATATTGTTTAAAGGAAGTCAAAATTTCATTTTGTTTCATAATGAATGGGCAACTAAAAATGAGTTAAGAACATGGTTTCTAAGGCACTGCAATTATTGAACAAGCTCGTGGCAATTTAATATACCTTTTTTCTACCATACCAGTAAGTTTTCACTAGAAAAGACACAATTTCGATAGAGTCATAATTTAAATAGTTCTAAGAACACCATAAATGATACATCATGATGTGCATAGATGGGTCTTCTCTAAGATTTCCATTGAACTTCGTGATATCTCTAGGAAATTTCGTAGGAATAAGTGACCACCAAGTAGAGGCACAAATGGGATCATTTGTAATGTGGGTCATATCTGGAAATTCAAAGGTCACTGCAAATGGAAACTGTCGATTAAAGTCTAGTGGAGGGTATTCTAGGTAAGATGGGATGGCTTGAGAAACAAGTATTTCCACTCCAAGATTCTGATAACCTGGGTAAACATAACCCTACATCCCACCTCTAGGATAACCTTGCAAAGGTTGAAATTGTTGGGTTTGCATTTGCTGACCTTGGTAAGGTATTTGAGGAATACCTTGATATGTTTTCCCTATGGGATTTTGCATCATCCCTACATAAGGTGGGATAGGTTATGTCTGTTCCATACCCTATACAAGTTGACCCATTTGGATTTCAGGAATAACCTGACAAGGTGGTGGAGTCTATAAGGAACCTTGAAGAGGCTAGGTAAGTGGAACTTGGGAGACCCCAGATACCAATGGAAGAGGTTGAGTTAGAGGTGCCTCCTATAAAGGTTGACTTACGTGAGCTTGATCTTGAATAGATTGAGATATAGGTTGAAAAACAAGAATATGAGATGTAAAAAAAATAGGTTGAGAGGTTTGAACTTGATTCACAAGCGAGGTAGGTTGTACAGAAAATGTCGATTTCCAATAATTGACAGTCATTCCTCGATATTGAGGACTCGAATGAGGTTGAGAACTAGCTTGTAGTATTTCATTAGGAGATGTAACCATTATGACTACAAGTTCCCCCTGCTGAAAGAGTAGGGGAATACAGAGGTAATTTCCCCCCAGGATGAGGGTACCCAATATGAGGTGGATTGGGCTATTGTAAGTTTCCATACCCACTAACATAAGGACCAGATTGCTTATCTACTAAAGTTTGATATGGATGAGGAATATTAGAGTATGTAGCGCTCATCAAAGAAGTCTTATATGGGATTCTAGAAGAGGATGACATGGGACAAGTCCATGGAATAGATGATGCACCAGAAAAGGTACTGAATAATGATTGGTAACCAAGCATGATGGACAGGCCACCATGTAAATGTGTCTTTGGTGATGTTGAAAACATAAAATAAGTTACGACATTGGTTGTCTTGATCATAATAGCACATGTAGGCTGAGAAACCATAGGAAACTCAGTCATGGTCAAATTTCCCAATGAGGATTGTCGAGGGAAAATCAAGGGCGAGTTGAAAAGAGATGAATCAGATGAAGGAGCTTGTACTTGAGTATGAGGAGGAGGTACTTAATAGACATGAAGCCCTATTAAATGAACATGGGTTGAAGGTTGAGGTTCTTCTTAAGGGATCTCCTCAATGCTCACAATACCAGGTTGAAGTTGTTCACTATTGGTCTAGGATCTAAAGGTTATGGTTGGGTTTGAGATAGAGGAAGAAAAGAGGAAGTGCCTCAAGTAACATGGTAGTTAAATGAGGTGCCTTAGGTAGTTTAACCTTAGGTTGTATATATCTAAGTTAAGAAACTCATGTCAATAATTTCAAGTAATAAAATCTCAGGTGCTTCTATTTTGACTATGTCGGACTCACCAACTAGTGGAGAAGTTATCTTGGGGTCAATACTCCCATGAAAAGAGGATTATGGTGGATCAATTGCAGATGGAGGACCAGAAGGGGTAGATCTCGAAGTACCAGAATCGATATTCTATATATTTTGTTTCTTCTAACGACATCCAGGAGTTTCCTCAGGTGGAAGAGGAGGAAATATTTGCATCCTACATAAACGATGAGGTTGAGGAGGTTGTTCCTCCACGTTGGTTTAATACATTTCGGAAATTAACAACATAAATAAATAAAAAAGGGGTAACTAGGAAAAGGAGTGTACTAAGAAACTATGAATTGTAATATATAACCTTGGATAACCAAGAATTTATGAACGAGCATGAAATCTCCCTAAATGTCGTGTTCGGTGTATCATA
Source organism: Pinus taeda (assembly GCA_000404065.3). NCBI lineage: Eukaryota > Viridiplantae > Streptophyta > Pinopsida > Pinales > Pinaceae > Pinus > Pinus taeda. The sequence continues at coordinate 127 of APFE030698729.1, read as the reverse complement.
GTGTACAAGGCGGTTGCCTCGGTTACCTAAGGTGAGGATAACAACCTAGTTTGGACTTACAAAATATACCCAAAGGTATGTGGAAGTGTAATATGTGTTAGTGCTATATAATACATAATCATATGAT
>APFE030698701.1:0-21326 GCA_000404065.3 Pinus taeda | reverse complement strand
AAGCCCAAATACCATATTATAAAACAGGTATGGTAAATTAATAAAAATATAAATAAATGAGAGGTATGGTAAATAAATAAAGCATTTTTTATATTTACTCCATAAGTCACCTTATATACATGCAAGGGTGTAAACAAATAAAAAAGTAAAGTGGAGGTATGGTAAATAAATAAAACGTCTTTTTATACTTACTCAAAAGGTATGGTAAATAAAAAATATAAATAAACTAGACGTATGGTAAATAAATAAAACCCCTTTTTATATTTAGTCCATAACCCTCGTTCTATTTACGAAGGCTCAAGAAAGAGGTTTTATTTAAGTGAATCCTATGGGCCAAATACCATATTTGTAAAAGAGGTATGGTAAATTAATAAAAATATAAATAAGCGAGAGGTATGGAAAACAAATAAAACATTTTTTTATATTTACTCCATAAGTCACCTTGTATTTATGAATGATATGGTAAATTAATAAAAATATAAATAAATGAGAGTTATGGTAAACAAATTTTTTTTTTTAATACCATGAAAAAAACATTATTAACCCTAATATTAGTATTAATAAAAATAAAAATGGCACATGGTATTGACCCATGGTATTCACCAAAATGGCACATGGTATTGACCCATGGTATTCACTTGGAATGTAGCCTATTTAAATGGGGGAATTAAACCAGAATAGATCCATCTTTACTCTGGATCTACTAACCTGCGAGAGATTGCGTTGCCAGGTTTTTGAAATCCCTCCCTCTCTGTACAAATAAAAACTACATTGTTATAGCTGGTAATTTCTTGTAATTTCTTGAGTAGTGGGTTATGTAAAAAATTGAGCTTTGTTTTTTATTTGTTGTAAAAAATTGGACTCGACTTTTATATGTTTGAAATTTCAGTAGAGATTGATGCATTGAATCCATTTGTCTTTAGTGGGATATTAAACGAGCTGAATTCTGGGTAGTGGGTTATGTAAAAAATTGAGCTTTGTTTTGTATTTGCTATAAAACATTGGACTAGACTTTCAACAACGGTTTGTGCAGTAAATAGCATTAGACTGTTGGGTTTTGTCCGAAATGAGGTTGAACAAAACTTCTTGTCTGCAAAGTCGGTTGTTGGGCGAGCCATCAAAAGGGTCGTTGTATCCAACCGAGTAATCATGCACGTTATGTTTTTGGTTTGAAAATTATTTCACAACTATTGTTCTTTTATTGTACAATTTGAAATTAGATAAAACTTGTACAAATAAATTTTAAAAGTCATATGATGGGCAGTGTAAAAATAAAAACATCATAAAAAAATTCCTTGACAGGTAGGGTCACCCGTCAAATTTAACCCCTGGTGGGCTCTCACTAATTTTTCGGAGACGACCATGAAACATCGCTATAAATGAAACGTGGCAAGAACCACCTGTGACTATTTCATTTGTCCCTACTTTTTAGAACCATCGCCTTTCACTTCTTACTTTGGAAATCCGTATCTAGTTAACATATTTTTTTGAAAGGAGTCATCTGTCTAACGAGGACGAGGAAATTTGGACGGTTAAAAGTGGCCGAAATCTGTATAAAAAAAAATTCAAAAACTTTCATAGGGGCAGTGTTTGAATAAACATTTTGATGGTGGAAATGGATTCAAAAGATTTCATAGAGGCAGTGTTTGAATAGTCTTTTTGATGGTGGAAATGGATTCAGCACCATAAAAAAACATCTATGACACCTAAAATTTTGAGGTTTAACAACTATAACTTGGATTTACAAAAATCCTTGCTGGATTTTCTCTAAATATGACCGCAATTTCCATAACTTTTTGGGCAACTTCTCCGCCTCCTTAGACTACGCATTTTTGAAACATGGCAATGGAATATTTAGAGAATCAAATTCAACTTTCTTAATTTCGATTTTTTTCAAATGTCTAAAACTTTATTTTTGGATATTTGTTTTTAAAATTCAATATTGGTATTGGATATTTGTTTTTAAAATTCAGTATTGGTATTGGTATTGAAATATAGAGATACTGAATATTAAAAAGTAAAGAGTAAAAATCAATTTTTAAATATTTATCCAAAATAAAAGATAAGTAAGTTGAATTTGATTAAAGATTTTTAAAATATTCCAAAATTCATTGAGATTAAAATATATTTTAAAAATTTGTAATTTATATAAAAATTACTCATTTATAAGATGCATAAATGTTTTGAATAGATAATAATTGAAACTTTATTTTTTCCTTTTGGTTTTTAATATTCAGTGTTTATGTATTTGTATTGAATATTGAAATACAAAAATGTTGAATATTAAAAACCAAAGGGAAAAAATAAAGTTATAGATATTTGCCAGAAAATAAGGTTAAGATGAATTTGATTCCAGATTTTGAAAATATTCTAAAATTCATTAAATTCCAAAATGTTTCAAAAATCTATGATTTAGATAAAAATTGCTCATTCATAAAATCCAAAAATATTTTTAATAGATAATAGTTTTCAAAAATAAAAACAAAAAATTTAAGATTATTGAAAGTAGTTTAATAAGATATTTTTTGTAACTTCTCATTATAGTTTTTTTTGTAAGCTTGGTAGGACTACATCTTCATCATGTCCAACTTCTCACCGGGATAGCACAAGATTTGAACCTAAGACTTCTACTTCGGTTAGACTTTATTTCCATGAACTTCTCATTATAGTTTTTAATGAAATTATAACATTTAATTATATTTATAATGTAAAAATATATTAAAAACTCATCGAATAATGCAATCATGTAAATTCAACACATTAAAATTACTATTTTCCCACTTTCTATTTAAATTTGAAGTAGAATTAACTATTAAAAACAAAAATCTTGAAATCCTTTCTAAATATAAAATATTCAAATCATGTCAACTCTTACTAGCACAACCCATTAAGGATGGCTTCATCAGCAAGGCGACCCATTGAGGATGAGTTTCATCGGCAAGGCAACCTGGGATCAAACATTACGAAGAGTGCTTGTGCCTTGTGCTAGGGAGAAGTGACTTGCTAAACAATTGTGTAGCTTGGGTGACTTTAACTATTTATATACCACTAGGTTTCATCTCCTCAAACCACATGTCAAACCTAAAAAATCATACAAACAAAAAAATAAATCTCACAATAAAAAAAATAAAATTTTCAAATCATATAATTTTAAAATCCCATTCAAATATTCAAATATAATCTCAAGTAGTTAAAATTACAACTTTAACAATTTCCTATTATTATAAACAAAATCATGTTAGGAAAAAAATCTCCCAGTTGGAACTGGAACACTATTTTTTCTTAGTCATTCTACTTTTTTAAAGGGAATCAAAGTGTTTTTCTGCATTTAACATACATTAGGCCACATGACATAGTAACTCACATTTACTCTTCTCACTAAGAAAAATATAACAAAATATGTAAATAAATGTGAGAAAAGTGAATTTAATAACTTCGAGAGTGACATTGTGACCCATATAGTTAATCTATTGACGAGCCTCATCCGTCATCGTGCTAATTCTTCTTGTAAAATTCCTAGAAAGTGTCACAGTGAAGCTGCAATTCAACATGATATCAGCAACAACACATATCACAGATTGTATTAGGCCTAATAAAGCATTATTTTAGTTTCTAAAACATTTTTATGGATATCTTTAGTTGGTGATTTCTTTCCTGAAATTCCTTGAACAATGCAACTTTTGTCATTTCTAAAATGTGTTTAGTGTGTTCAACATACTCACCTTTAGCTATGTGATGTTGTACAACATGCTTTCTATATGGAATAACACATGAATGACTCTACAAAAATTCTACCAAAAGTTCTTTGGTTCTTTCTATAAGCCTATCTTGGTAAGCTTTCCTAGTTATAAGAGCCCAACAAGCAAATTCATCATTTTCATTTACTTGAACCATGAATTTGGTATGCTTGTGCAATGTTTTTCTCGAGACATGGAGCAATTTTGACATTGTTTCCACATTTCGTTGCCTTGATGCACTAGATGCAACAATAATTGTTGTAATTGTCCTGGGTGCAACTCAATCATTAAGTTTTCTTGATTTTACAAACATAATGAATGCCTTTGATATATTTTTACTGAAAATCATATGCGTCTTCTTACTTTTAGCATCTTGGACACCCAAAATCTTTGTTGCATATTTTAGTTTCTTATGTTTGATTAACCCATGCAGTATTTGAGCTTGTTCAACAACTAAATGTTTCTCAAAATATTGTCAAATGATGTTAGTGATGTGGTCTCTAATAATGTGAGTAGGGATAGGCTCCCTAAGGTCCTCTATTGTGATTGCATACAAATGGTCCACCCCTTTCCAGATGACTTCAACTCCTTGTTATCCTATCAAGTTGAGAGGAAACAATTTGTTGTTCTAGTGGTTGATCAACTTTATAGGGGAAATCTTCTTCCTCTAGTGGTTGATTAGCTTGATGTGGAACATATTGTTACCCTTGTGATAGTTAATCATCTTGATAGAGCGCATATTCTTGTAGTGGTTGATCAGGTCCATAGGGCACCTCTTGATCATCATCTGGTTGATAATATTGATGGGACACATCTTCTCCCTCACGTGGCTACTCAATTTCCATTCCCTCATATTCGAATACAAACTATACATGTAAGTTAAGCGAATCATCATTATAAGACAACTCAATAGTAGATCTAGAGACACATGTTTATTTAAGAAATCACAATAGGTTGAAGGTCTTGAAATGATTTGATAGTAGGTAGATAGGTAGTATAAGATGACATGGACCAAGGGTTCTAGGTTGAAACATGAAAATGATGGCCTCCCGCCGTTCCCAATGCGACCACAAGTGACAAGACTTGGCGCTTTAAATGAATTAGCTGTTGACTTTAATGCTGGGTACGTTTAACTGATATTTTATTGGGTTATCTACTGGTCATGCCGGTTTTGGGACCTCCACCTACCGGTTCTCCCTTATACGGTTGTTGGCTTTTGTCAACCCTAAGCCCGCTCGATTTTCATTTCCACCTTTTCGCTGCACCAACCTTTAGCTCTTCTTTGTGGGAGTGCTCACTCCTCCGCCGTTCAGGTTTCAACCCTGGTTTTATGGGTACTCTCGGTCCTCTGCTGTTATGGTGGTGGGTTTACAATGAACTGTAAGGCGACCTCCGTTCTGCACAGTGATAATCTTTGGCTTTCTGTTTGTTACGCAAATTCTGTCATTCAAATTTTGGTTCTGGTTGATTAAATTGTGAGTTGGTCTCGTGACAGGGTTTTCGCCAAGCTATTGCGCTTCAGCTCTGCTGCCAAGGTAAGCCATGGTTCTCTGTTGAACTCTTTTTCCACTTGTTCTTCCGACCCTAACTCCCTCGCTCCTCGTCTTCAGGGGTATAATGGTCGTTTTGTTTTTCGGTGCTACCTCCTCAACTCCAGGTGAGGATCTGCACATCAACTCTCGTTCATTTGTTATGCTTAATGACTATTTGTGACTGTATTGGCATTAATCTGCTCCTATTTCATTTCAGGTGGCTCGAGGTAGCTGGTCTCTGTAGATTTAAGCCTCCGCAGCCTCGGACAGTCGTTCGAACTCTCCAGCCCTTTCCTACGAGTAGTATCTCTCCATATTAGTTGACTGTAACTTATTTGTGGTTCTGAGACTTCGTTTTGTTGTTAGTCTGTCACCTGAGCGGTGAAATAGATGGTATTTTTGACTGTGTAACCCTCCTTCAATCCTGTGCGTTGGTCTTTTGTTGTCGAGGTCCTCGTCCTGTAATACTGCTACTTAGCTGTTGAAACCCTTGTTCTGTAAGATGGGTATTCGGTGGTTTCAAACCCTCATCCTGTATGTTGGTGTTTGATTGATTTTGTAAGATGGGCATTCGATTTATTCGAACCCTCGCCTGTAATGTTGTTATTGGTTTAATATAAACCCTCATTCACACCGTTTCCGTTCGGTAATTCCTCGCCATGATAATTATTTGATTCTGTCTGGTTGTATCATTCTCTTGCTCGAAAACTTTGTTTCGAGGTTCTGTTTCGAAAGAAGTTTTTGTTTCGAAGGAGCGTGAGACGCCCTGGACTGTATTTGCTTTTTTTATAACAGTTAATGAAATGATACAAGTTTATTTGATTTCATTCCGACATTTGCTTTGATCATAAATAATTGAGGTTTATATGGATTACCTAAAGGTTTGTTCGCGTTCACAAATTCTCGTCCTCCTTTGTCTGGATGTGATATATTTGGCAGCGCCTGCTCTTGTTATGAATATTATCTGTCTTGTTATTCCAACGTAATTTTGTTACACAGAATTTATGTATTGATGCATGAAATTAGTCTGTACAGTGGTGATTCAATAGAGAAATAAAAATAAATGTTTATTTCGAAATGACTGTATCTTTCGTTTCTCTGTCTGAGGAATCTTTTCCATTGTTTCTCTTTTTTATTTTAATCCCCTGAGGCACAACTTTTCTTTGTTCAGGTAGAATTGCCCCAACAGAATTGGGTAACTGTCATTTCTGTTACCAGGCTGTTGGTTACCATTAACTGTTCCTAACTAACACAATACATAAAAATACTAATTGACTATCAACCTATTTTACTGTTGCTAATTCCTATTTAAAAGAAACAGTTCACCATTTTAATTGTCCTGGTCCTAACGACCTTCTGAAAAATAAAACAAATAAATAAAGTAAAATAACTGACAAGTCTAACACCTGTCCAGCTATGCATGTATGACTGTGTGTTCTTGTCTCTCCATGAGACCGTCAACCACCTTCTGTCTCCTCAGAGCTGGATGCTCCTGCATCAGGCTCCCGGGGTGGCAAAAATTCATGGCTCCGTTCCATGAGGTCGTCGACAGAATAGCCTGCTTTCTGTACCTGTGATGCGTTAAGCCATGAAATGTCCTCTATCAGACGGTTCTTCCATTTGACCAAATACTGCAAGTACTCCTTCCTGCGTGTGCGCTTAGCTACCTGTGTGTCTAGAATCCCTTCGATCTCAAGCGGTGGTGCCATTGGCATCTGTCTCGTCCATGAATCTCCTTCACAATTGGTGTCCCGTGGTGGCTTTGCTGCTGTAATATATGTTGAATCAGTGACATAAGGAAACATATCTGCCACGTTAAAAATAGGGGAAATGCCGATCCCTGGTGGCAACTGTAGTTTATAGGCGTTTGCAGAAAATTTGCGAATGATTTTACAAGGTCCGATTTTCTTAAATTTTAGCTTGCTGTACTCTTGTTTTGGAAACCATTCCTTACGTAAGTACGCGAGGAATTCATCCCCTACGTTGAACTGAACTTCCCGACGCTTTGTATCAGCGCGCTGTTTATACCTCTGACTGCTGTCCTGTAATTTCAGTTTGACCTGTTCATGCAAGTTACTCATTGCTTGGGCGAAATCTTCCCCATCAGCGCTTCGTTTCTCAAGTTTCCCCAAATCTCGTAATTCATGAACTCCTCGTGGATGCATGCCGTACAGAATCTGGAACGGACTGTATCCTGTGTTGCGGTTAGGGGAATCGTTGTATGCGAATTCCGCCTGAGCAAATACACGGTCCTAAGTTCGGGAATTTTCACCTGTTAAACTTCGAAGTAAATTTCCCAGACTTCGGTTTACTACCTTTGTCTGACCATCCGTCTGTGTATGATAAGCGGAGCTGAACTGCAACTGGGTATTTAACTTTTTCCACAGAGTTCTCCAAAAATGACCGGTGAACTTTAGATCTCTGTCAGAGATAATGGATCTTGGAAGTCCATGCAACCGCACAATCTTAGTAAAGAAAAGGTGTGCTATGTAAGTAGCATCGCTGGTTTTCTTGCATGGTACAAAGTGTGCCATTTTTGAAAATCGGTCTACCACAACCATTACTGAATCAAATCCTCGTTGTGTCTTCGGCAAACCCAGTACAAAATCCATACTAACTGAATCCCATGGTCGGCTAGGGATGGGTAATGGCATATAAAGTCCAGTGTTCTGACTGTGACCCTTTGCCAGTTGACAAATTTTACATCTACTCACGTACCTCTACACATCCCGCTGCAACTTTGGCCAGAAATAAAAATGATGTACCTGAGCAATCGTTTTGTCAATACCGAAATGTCCAGCCAGACCCCCACTGTGTTTTTCCTGTATAATGTTTTCCCGCATAGAACAGTTGGGAATACACAACTGTCCTCCCTTAAACAACAATCCTTCCTGTAGATTATAGTCTAACCACATGCTATTATTTCGTAACAGCGGGTTTTGGCAAGCCTCATAGGCCTCCCTAAACTCAGTATCGGTCGGATACAGCTCTTTTAAATGTTCAAAGCCTAAAATCTGCATCGTGCTCTCCTGTAGAAGCAACGTTCTTCGACTCAGTGCATCTGCCACCTTATTTGATTGCCCACTAATGTGTTTTAGTACAAATGTAAAACTTTGCAAGTACTCAACCCAAGTTGCATGCTTATGGTTCAATTTATGCTGCTGCATAATGTACTGCAATGCAGAATTATCAGAGAACAAAACAAACTCGTTACCTAACAGATAATGTCGCCAATGTTTCAAAGCTTGCACAATGGCGTAAAACTCCTTGTCGTAGGTTGAGTATTTTTGCCTGCTCTCATTTAGCTTTTCACTGAAGTAAGCAACCGGTCTGTCCTCTTGACTAAGGACTGCCCCAATGGCCGTACCACTGGCATCGTAACGAACTTGAAAAAGTTTGTTGAAATCAGGCAGTCTTAATATTGGTCTTTCAGTAATCTTCTTTTTCAAGATCTGAAAACTATTTTTTGCTGCTTAAGTCCAGTGAAATGGCTGGTTCACCTTCTTGATCGTATCCAACATTGGTGCGCAAATCTCGCTGAAATTTCTGATAAACTTCCTGTAAAAACTAGCTAGTCTGTGGAAACTTCGGACTTCAAATAAACTTTTCGGAGAAGGCAAGCTAACTATAGCTGCCACCTTTTCTGGGTCCATTTTTAGTTCATTTTCTGCGATGACAAAGCCCAGATACACTAATTCTCGCTAAAAAAAAGTATACTTCTTCAGATTAATTAGCAGCTTGTTCTGCTGCAACTTCCTCAACACACTCTGCAAATGTCTGAAATGTTCCTCTTTAGTCTTGCTAAAAATCAGAATATCATCCAGGTAAACTATTACGAACTTACCATTAAATTCCTTCAGCACTTCATTCATCAGGCGCATGAACATGCTGGGAGCGTTGCTCAAACCAAATGGCATCACCAGCCACTCATATAAGCCTTCGTTCGTCTTGAAAGTTGTCTTCCATTCATCTCCTTCCCGAATCCGGATCTGGTGATATCCACTTTTCAAGTCAATCTTTGAAAAGTAGGCTGCCCCACTCAAACAATCCATCATATCATCCATTCTCGGTAAGGGAAACCTGTACCTGACCGTAATTTTGTTAATAGTCCTGGAATCTGTACACATTCTCCACTCTCCTCCTTTCTTTGGAGCCAAAATAGTTGGTACTGCACATGGGCTCATGCTTTCTCGAATCAAACCTTTGTCTAACAACTCCTGGACCTGTTCCCTGATTTCTTCATGGTCTTTAGGACTCATGCGATAAGCTGCTTTATTTGGCAGGCTTGCTCCTGGTATAAAGTCAATACAGTGACTAATACCTCTCCTTGGTGGAAATTCATCTGGAAGATCATCTACCACAATGTCTCCAAAGTCCTGCAGCAACTTCTGAACTTCTTCGGGCAAATCTGAAATCTGTGTATGAAGTACCATTGCCTTTGGTCTCCTTATGATAGCAAAATTTATTTCGTTGTCCTCAATCTGTTTTATAAACTCCTTTCCGCCTAACAGTAGTGCTTTCACCCCACTGGTTTCTGCTGTATTTTCCTCCTTGATGGGTACAAGCGTATGCTTGATTCCATCTTTAACAAACTTATAGCAGTTGGTTTTTCCGTCATGAACTGCACTTCTATCAAACTGCCAAGGTCGTCCCAACAGTAAGTGACAGACATCCATTGGCATGACATCGCAAAGGATCTTGTCCTTATACTTACCGATCTGAAACTCCACCTCGCACCGTTCGTCAACTAACAACTGATGCCCTTTTTGCAGCCATGACACTTTGTAGGGAGTAGGATGCTTTAGTTTCTTCAATCCCATCTTTTCTACCATTTCCACAGCCACTAAATTGTTGGTACTCCCACTGTCAATGATCAATTTACAGCACTTACCCTGTGACATGCAGACAGTGCGAAACAAAGCCTTTCGCTGATCCGGTTCTGCAACCTCTTTGGTTGGTTTTAACAACACTTTATTCAACACCAAAGCTTCACTTGTCTCCGGTGTGTTTTCTGCTTCTTGAGGTGTCTCCTCCACATCCTCCGGCTGAGCAACATAATTTCCTCTCCCACCTGCTGGTTCACCTTCAGGATAGTCATATGACTTGTGTCCCAATTTGTGACAACGATAGCACTGGACAGTTCCCCTGCCTCGACCAAATCCTCGCCCTCGCTGAGCTGGTCATCCTTCTCTAGTGCTATTGTCCTTCTCTGTTGTGCCAGCAGACTTGGAACTGTTGCCCTCCTCATTTGAACCTGTACTTCTACCTCTGCCAAAAACCTTGCCTTTTCCCCTGCCAGATCCACCTCTTCTCTTGGCGTTCTGCTTCCGGTTAATTTTCTCCTCGGCCTTCAGTGCAAACTGATAGGCTTCATCCAACGTTTGAGGTGAGAGGATACCGATTTCATCCAGAATCCCCCCCCTCAAGCCATTCACAAATCTGGCTGTTTTTTCTGGGGTATCATCCACATACCCTGCTCGTAAATTTAAATTATAAAATTCCTCTGTAAATTCCCTAACAGTCATTCCTCTTTGCTTCAAATTTTGTACCTGTCTGTACAACATGATCTGGTAATCTTTTGGCAGGAACTTTTCCTTCAGTTTTGCCTCCATTCTAGCCCACTTCTTTATAGGTTGTTTATGTAGCCTCTTCCTCTCTGCCCGAATGCTATCGCACCACAAGGACGCATGTCCTTTCAGTTTGGTGGCGGCGAACTTCACTTGTTTGTCCTCACTGGTTTCCTCAAACTCAAAATATTTATTTACTTCGCTCAACCAATCTAGTAACACATCTGCAGACAAACTCCCGTCATAAGTGGGTAACTCATGCCTTGGCTTATGACTGGACAGCAAAACTGACTTCAATAATCGAAGTTCCGGGGTCACCCCTTCAAACTCGTCCTCTGGTTCAGCTACTTCTTCATCACTTTCATCTGCTGGGTCTCTCCTTCCCCCAGCCTCCACCACTGTCAATCCTTCACGCAAAACACGAATCTCCTCTCGAAGTCCCTCATCTGCTATCCTACGGACTACTCGTCCCCTTCCTCTTCCTCTTCCTTCAGCTTCCAATTGTTCCATTCATTCCAATTCAAGAAACTAGCTCTGATACCACTTTTGATGGCCTCCCGCCTTTCCCAATGCAATCGTGAATGATAAGACTTGGCGCTTTTATTATGTTAGCTGTTTGACTTAAATGCTGGGTACGTCCTCCTGATATTTTCTTGGGGTATCTACTGGTCACGCCGGTTAGGGACCTCCACCTGCCGGTTCTCCCTTATACGGTCGTTGGCTTTTGTCAACCCTAAACCCGCTCGATTTTCATTTTCACCTTTTCTCTGCGCCAACCTTTAGCTCTGCTCTGTGGGAGTTTTCGCTCCTCCACCGTTCAGGTTTCAACACTGGTTCTATGGGTACTTTCGGTCCTCTATCGTTATGGAGGTAGGGTTACAACGAACTGTAAGGCGACCTCCGTTCTGCACAGTGATAATCTTTGGCTTACTGTTTGTTACGCAAATTCTGTCATTCAAATGTTGTTTCTGGTTGATTAACTGGTGAGTTGGTCTCGTGACAGGGTTTCCGCCAAGCTATTGCGCTTCAGCTCTGCTGCCAAGGTAAGCCATGGTTCTTTGCTGAACTTATTTTCCACTGGTTCTTCCGACCCTAACGCCCTTGTTCCTCGTCTTCAGGGGTATAATGGTCGTTGTGTTTTTTCGATGCTGCCTCCTCAGCTCCAGGTGAGGTTCTGCGCTTCAACTCTCATTCATTTGTTATGTTTAATGATTATTTTGTGACTGTATTAGTACTAATCTTCTCCTATTTCATTGCAGGTGGCTCGAGGTAGCTGGTCTCTGTAGATTGAAGCCCTCCGCGGCCTCTGGCAGTCGTTCGAACTCTCCAGCCCTTTCCTACGGGTAGGGTCTTTCCATATTAATTTGATTGTAACTTATAGAGGTTTTGAGACTTCATTTTGTCATTAGTCCGTCACGTGAGCGGTGAAATAAGTAATGTTCTTGACTGTGTAACCCTCTTGTAGTCCTGCACGTTGGTCCTTCGTTATCGAAGTCTTCGTTTTGTAATATTGAGACAGGGTTGTTTGAAACCCCTGTTCTGTAAAATGGTTATTGGCTTATTTCGAACCCTCGTCTTGTAATGTTGATGCTTGTTTATTTAAAACCCTTGGGTTGTTTGAAACCCTTGTTCGCCCGATTTTGTTGGTGATTTCTTGCTGTAGTAACTATGTTTACTTTGCCTGGTTGTGTCGTTCGGTTGCTCGAAAATTCTGTTTCGAGGCTCGGTTTCGAATGAGCTTTTGTTTTGAAGGAACGTGAGACGTTCTGGACTGTGATATACTTTGTTTACAATAGTTAATGAAATGATACGATTTTATTTGGGTTCATTCGGGCATTTGCTTTTAAAATAATATGAGGGTTTGTATGGATTACCTGATGGTTTTCTTGCGTTCACAATTTCTCGTCCTCCTTGTCTAGAAGTAATACATATGGCAGCGCCCTGCTCTTCCTATGAATACTTGTTGTCTGCTTACTCCAACGTGAATTAGTTACACAGAATTTATGTATAGATGTATGAAATTAAACTGTACAGTGGTGATTCAATAGATAAAAAACAAACTTTTATTTCGAAATGACTGTATGTTTGTTTTTCTCTGTCTGAGGAATCTTTTACACTGTTTCTCTTTTTCCTTTTAATCTCCCTGAGGCACAACTGTTCTTTGTTCAGGTAGAACTGCCCCCAACAGAATTGGGTAACTGTCCACTAATTTCTGTTACAAGGCTGTTGGTTACCATTAACTGTTCCTAACTAACACAATTCATAAAAATGCTAATTTACTGTTAACCTATTTTACTGTTACTAATTCCTATTTAAAAGAAATAGTTCACAATTGTAATTGTCCTGGTCCTACCGACCTTCTGAAAAATAAAACAAATAATAAAAGTAAAATAACTGACAAGTCTAACACCTGTCCAGCTATGCATGTATGATTGTTTGTTCTTGTCTCTCCATGAGACCGTCAACCAACTTCTGTCTCCTCGGAGCTGGATGCTCCTGCATCATTAGTCTATTGCACTACTGATTAAACACATGCCACCTAATGATCAATGTCAGAAACAATAAATATTACCAAATGAGCGAACCATATGATATGTAGTTGTTTTTATGTGCATATTTACATGTAATGTAAAATGATAAGCATACTGTTAATCTCATTTAATGACATAAGAGATTTGCCTAGAGAAGGAACTCAGGCAGATACCACTTTTAGCAAATACAAAGTGGGTTAAATCTGGGTAAAGAAACCTATTAGGCCAAATAGGCTTGCGTTGAGCTATGGAGGGCCTTCGAAGGTCTGTGTTAAGGATTAAAAGGAAGATTTTAGGCTTGAAAGAGTGTATGGAGGAGACAGAGGCTACTACAGGCAACACTAAGGTTACTACTGAAGATATTTTTTGATGCCTTGCAACTAAGAAATTAACTAGGAACAGTGGGATAGATGGTAGCTAATATGCATCCTTGGCAAGCCAAAGCTCCATAGTGTAGGTGGTTCCTAAATCAACCATACATATGGGCCATGGCATTATGCCATTATTTCAGTGCAACCTACTACATAAATAACGATGGAGGTAAGGATCAGTATTTAATACCCTTTAGACATCTTTTACTATGGAAAATAAGCCAGCATGTCTAGAAACTCCTCCAAGTAGGAATGCAGTTGCATCATGTACTGTGAGAAATGTTTAAAATAATAAAATAATAGGAAGAGAAGAATGATATAGATTTTAAATTCAATAAATATGGAAAGAAGAATTATACAAAAAATTTCAGATTGAGAGAATAACGCATTTGATACATATACTTAATCATTTCCTGTTGAGAGTAAATGGATGAAGATCTTTCATAGCTAATGAAAAGAAATGGATAGTGCAATCGTACACTAAGCCTATAGCTTCAGGTTTGGATGTTGATTCCAACATTGGAGATGACTCCATGTAGAAAGAAGATCAATAATGCAGAAATGATTTTTAGCGAGGTATGTCAAAATCTCAAGGACACGACGAGAAACAAGAGGTGGTACACCTGAATGTTAAACAACATTAACACCTCTTAAAGAAAATGTTCATAAAGAATTTGAAACTAGCTGAGTGGAAAATGATCTAGGACCATTACCATCTGAGATTTGAGAGCATGCATAAACCACATTCCACTAGCACCCATAAAGTCTCTAAGATGGAGCATCATTTGTGTCTGTTGATAAGCCTTTGCTTCTGGTCTTAGCATGTTTAACAATATATGAACTAATATTTCCCTTGTAGTACTATGTGCACACAGGTTTAATAGAAGTATTTGCAACAACCCTTTGCCCAAGGGCTGGTGAATGAAAAGGGATAAGTCAGAACCTAATAATATGTTTAAGAAACTACACATCTATCATCCATAAAATTCTATACATGGTAGATAATGTTTCTGCATCAGGTAAACAATAACAATATAAATAGCATAACCACAAAGAACATAGAAACACATAATGAAGAATTTGCTAATATAATTGATCCTAGCCGACAAGCAATTATTTGACTCTTAATAATATCATTAGTAAAGAATTTGCATACCTAAGCTAACCTCAGTAGCTTAAGCATAGCTTTTAGAGCCCCTGTATCTACTAGAGGTTTGCCTTCAACTTCTTTTATCTTTATGGAATTACCAAGGGATGCAATCAGCCCGCGTCCCAATGTAAGGCCAACATTACTACCTATGCCTCGGTCCATTGTAGTTTGACCTCTAGTTCACATATTGAGATGTCTGCCGCCTAGCCTATGGCCTCCTCTAAACAAGCTACGAGCCTGATACTCATTCATTTCTCTTTCTCTCTCCATTTGTGCTTTTGCTAGCAATGCTGGAGACAAAGCAACAAGAACTGCTTCCGAGGGAGTCAGAAGAACCTGAATAAAATATCAATATTAAGACATGAAAAATTTCAACATACAAAGCAAAATGTAATAGACACCAAAGTGGCAAAATGGATCCACCTATGCACAACAATTTGACTGCTAAAGTCTACAGAGCTGACATACTCTACCCTACCTAGATTAATAAGAGTGTTTGCAATGCCCATATAATGCAAATTTTCAAAGATGACTTATTTTATAATCTATAGATTTTATTGCATATTACAATACCCCATGGATTTTGGCCAGTAATCATACACAATAAAATTATAGTTTAAACAAAGTAAGATGAAGAAAATAAACCCAAGCCAAAGACATCCCACAAGGCATGACAACAAACTGGCTATGTTGTTAGTACTGAAGTGGGGTGAGACCATATGCAATCATACTAGTAAAACACTAGATATTCTGAAGATAAGAAAATGAACAAGAACCTTCATGAACCAAAAGTGAAACAAAAGTGAACTGATGAGAAATGAGTTAGTGTGAAAACCTTGTACAAAAAATTATGCAGTTATACAAAAACCACCAAAACAAAAGATACAGTTGGTACCTGTATATTCGGCATAAATAAATCAAAACCTATTTGTAAACACTGGAGATGAGGCCACCCCAACATGGACTGGTAGCCAACTGCTCTTACCAATTATGGATGCAAATAAATTGTTTTGTTGGAAACCAGAATGCAAAAACAAATGTAAATTAATCAATATAAAACCATGTAGTTGTTAAAGACGATACTTGTAATTGTTACCTTTCTCAACCTTATGTCGCCATTGAACCTGCTATGAAAAACTTTGTGAAATTGTAGCTAGATATCCAATGAGCAAAGAGGAAATGATACCATCAGCAATGAAGAATGACCAATATAGAGATGCAGTGGTGTCTATATGATAACCAGGTAGATTACCTCTACAAGTCCTCACCCAGAACGCGGTGAAAGAATGGAAAAATGTGAGGAGGAGTTAGGGTAATGCAATCAATTCAGGTTGCAAATGTAGCTACACCATAGATCACCAAGGAACAAATCGATGTCGTTGAACATTTACCAACGTACCCTGACGTGTCACATGGCCGCCCTGCTTCATCATGTGATGAGGATGTCGTGGAAGATGGGTAAGCTCCAGGTGGTCTATTAAGCCTGTAAATAAAACAAGAGTGCCAAACATAACAACATATGACCATCAAGGAGGGCGGGCATGGACATATATGCCATGGAAAATAACCACTAATGATCCTACCAAGATTCTGTTGTATAAAGATAATTATAAGTAAATAAAGGATCACAATGGCAATTGGAAAGCTTGGGATCCTTGAGACCTTTCCATATGAGTCAGACAATCTCTATCAACAAGCTCTGTAGTAGATGCAATGTATCCTTACAACCAGTCAACCAACTCAAGGCCTCCTTGCTCTGAGGGATTACTTTACCAAACTAAGGGCCCTTAGTTCTTATTGAGCTAATTCAACAGTCAGGATCTTCTGGACTTGTAGTTAAGCAATTGCACAATTGCAGTTAAGTGATTGCACAATTTGGAAAGTTTCCCATTCATGATTTCCCATGAATCCTATCGAGAGCATGTAGAGCATGTAATTGAAAAGATAACCTATAATTTTATAAAAGAAGACAATTACTAAAGAAAGTGCATTCAATCTATGAAAATATTTCCACATGCATTTTTGATAGATGTCATTGAAAAAGGTTATAAGTTTTATTTCCTATCATTCGTGCCATAGCCATATCTTTTCGTGTCTCCACCTCTCTTCAGGTTGTAATGTCAAAGCAACAAGTAGGTCCAAGTCCGAGTCCATTTCATTTCATCTCCCAGCTTGGGTTTATTATAGCCATCCTAGCAAACTTTTGAAGCCTTCTTTCCGGAGAGCTTCCATGGGATCCAACAGGTTGTAGTGAGGCGATAGGGATTTTGAGTTGGGACAAACAGTGACCAATCCGACAATGTAGGAGAGGGGAACCAGATCCCCTAAGGCGATGATTGTTCCTCTGAGAGGCAAGTTGGGTGTGATGTTGCAGTAGCCCTACATCAAGGTGTTTGTCTGAACCAACATGGGTGCCTTTGTTTATTTTGTAGGCAGGCACAAACGTTCCTTCTCCGCACATCCAAGGTAACATCCTCGCCCATTTGAAGTCATTGTTTTTCTCTTTGTCCTGTAAGGAAATATTCTCTTAAAGAAATTTGGACCTATTCTAGCCAAGCAGCTCTCTCTGGTTATTTACTAGCTCAACAAGTTCAGTTTCTAGGTAGTGAAGGTCATCTCTTCTCTATAGCCAAAGAGGATTCTCTCTACCCAAACAACGAAGGCTACCTGTGGAACCCTGTGGCTACCAACATGTTGTTCATGCTACAAAGTCCACCTAAGCCAAGTGGTGCTCTAACCGAGTCCAAAAGCCAATTCACTGGAGGTTCAGGAGTTCAATTTGGAGTAGTGAAACCTCAACAGGGCAGAAAGGGCATTCTAAGCTATGTTTAGTGGCTTCTTTCCTCTTCCTAAGGTTTTTTAAGGTAACACGTCACCCTAATTCGACCCTGAGACTATTTGGGACTGCGAACGAGCACCTGTCAACTTCTGTGGTAGTGAATACTTATTTTGGGTTCACATAGGTCAGTTGAAATCTATATATAGGATTAGAGTGAGGCCCTATACTCCATAAGGAGAGGGTTTCTTGCTCTGGAAAAATTAGGGCACAAAAACCCTTATATATATGATTGGCACCTTTCTTGGAAGAAAAAGGAAGCCGCTATAATTGATAGATCATGTAAGAAAAATTAAAGAGAAACAACTTGGCCACCAACTCTCTTGGAACCCAAGTTATAACAACTGCATTCAGGTTTTTGAGGTTGAAGGACATAGTCAAGTATAAGCTCGTAACAGGAAGTTATTTAGAGCTTGCATACCACATTATGTAGTGGTGCCTCCTGGCGTAGAGGCAATCACACAGTGGTGGCTCCTGGCACAGATCCATTCATGCAGATGGTAACATAGGCGATAGGTAGTCGTGGTGGTGCTTCCTTTGTTACTTTTGCTGGTGGTGCTTACTTAGGTGGTGGTGCTTCCTCTACTACTTGTGCATACTATTGCTGTTAAAATCATGGCAAGCCAAATGATCAAACTGCTATTGCTGCCTGTGCTGTTTATATTCTTGAGGCCCTCGTAACTGGATTTGAAGGCAACAAAAGTAGCAGCACTCACATGCAATATACTAGAAGCAAAAACACTCACATGCAATATAGATGTGCAGTGGAATCACCATGTGGGGTAGCTAGGTGTAGCCAGGAACCTGTGGATGCTTATATGCTTATATGTTAATATATACCAACATGTTCCTAAGAGTTGAGCTAACATTTAATTTCCTCTCATAATGCTAACATTAGTTTAGGTTGTAGGATTTATAAGTTTGAAAATATCAAACAAACAAAAAATATAACCTATTGTTTTAGCTTCGGTCCAGCTTTGGTCCTCGGGAAGAGGCCAAATAACACGATAAATTAATATGTCTCTAATAACTTTGTTTATAGCTAATGAGCCCAAAATAAAAACAACTCAAATAATTATATCTTCTTCATTTTCGATTACTATAGTCCATGTCGGGACGATAGGGGCTAATAAGGCAATAATACATAATTACGGGTAGTAATCATAATGTCAACCATGACAAAATTACCCTCATGAATAGGGTTTTTTAAGATAAATTTCTACATAACCCCAAGATGGGATTGAAAGCCTGGTTGTCATTTTGCCATGATCGAACAATAAGAATCTCCATGGAAAAACATGACATTAACTGACCCGTGTCAGAGAAAATAGTAGTTAGGGGTCGAAAAAAACCAACTCCTTTAGTCAAACTCATTCCAAACAATAATACAGACATACCTAGAACCATATCACCGGAAATAGTTTAGAGCTATAACATTAGGGATTATAGATACAAACAGAAAAATGACATAGGAATGGTTAGTATACCAATTGCAAGAGGTAGTACTGGGCGCTCCATTCCCGCACATACCAGCAAGCAAACCTTTTAGCCAAGTGAAAGAGAAAAAAAATATAACAATGGTTAACCAATTCATATCATTAAACAAAAATGGGAATCTCAACATCGAATTCGTGGAACCTTGGAAAAAAAAATAGAAAAAAAATGCAACCCTTCCTAGAGAAGTATAGGGCTATTTTTTTGGGTTTGGTAAACTAGTGAGAAATATATTTGGAAAGTCTAATTCGAAATCCTAGAATCACCTACGTTATCACCTGTGTGAAGGCATATCAAACACCTTCTACAACCTGCACTGTAACCAAGTGTCATTATCTTGTAAATAGGAGAATAAAACCTAACAAGGAAAAAGCTATTCAAAAAAGGAATTTTTTCATAAGAAAACCAAAAAAGGAAAAAAAACAAGTTAGCTATAAAATCACTATAGAGAGCTCCTGATGAAGATTTCCAGTATGGTCCAAATCCCCACGTCTAATTCACCATACGATTGGAAACTTTAAGTAATACCTATAATACTACATCGAAAGGCGGTCAATTAATGTCAAAGAGAAGGAAAATGAAACATGGCAAACTTATTCACTATAAGTATGTGAAAACTACAATTGGTAATCTTACGAGTTGTCCATCTTCTTTCCTCATGTAACATGCATTAAGACCGATAGTATACAAGCACCATCGAACCACTGTAACAAGAGACAAGTGCAGTGATATGATTTCCTCTCATGGAGGTATTATGCATATCCAACAAGCAAAAGCAAAAAGTGAAGGTCGAATCAATGACAAATTTCAAAGTAGAAGGTTAGGGTTTAGGTAAAGGAACCAAAACCCTTGCATAAGGGAAAGTAAATCACCAGATTTAAAATTCTTAAGTACGGAAAGATATGTGATTATCACATGGGTCATGGGTGTGTGGTCAATCTCATATCGGCACATCTAAGCCCAATAGCAATTCACCAATAGACACTCGTTAATCCCTAATGGATCCTCATGGATGTAAATTAATATGATATAATTCAAAGAACCAAAGTTACGTAATAAGCATTGGGTCAAACCCCAATCTAAAACATGTCTATTATATACTTTACAACACGGGAGAAATGCATATAATATATGCAGTGCAAACGGAATCTCACTAGCTTTAACTTGGTATAAATATTCGAAGATAAAATCATTTCATATTAAGTTAGGGTGTACATGTTTATTATTTATTTAGATAGGACCATCACCCTTAAGATGTACTGGGACATAGGATTGGATAATTATAAAAGTATTTCCTCATTAAATCATGTATGAATAGATTATTCCTATTATGAGAAGTTGATATTCAAGAATGGCTTCTTCAACTTATATATAACAATTAAAAAAAAAAATCGTTGGAAACTAGTTACATGAAATATGCTATTAGAGGCTAGGTTAAAAAACTAGGCTTATGGGAAACCACTTCAGGAAATTAATGTTTACAGAACTGTGTGTATGGTTAATATGTGTAATTTAACATGTGTTGTCTCGATAATAAAGTACCTAAGTGAAACAACATTACAAGAAACCATACGTGTAAATTGACATGTGTTGTTTGGATAATAAAGTACTTAAGTGAAACAACATTACAAGAAAGATGACATAAACTTGAAGTCCACCCCGTGTGGAAGGAGGGAGAAGGGGTTGTTTATGTGGAATTGGGAGGTGGGAATACTCCTCCAGCAAATCAATTTCTAGAGATTGTGAGAAGTCTACAAAAAGAGTTCGTTCACCTCAGAACCAATCATGAACAATTGTTGAAGGTTAGTGAGGAACAAGAAAGGTTGATAAGATACCTGACCGAAAAATCTACTCAAAAACCCATATAGAGAGTGGAGGATGGAGAAAACGTAGAACCCCTAAAAGGATAAAATATTGAGATAGAAACAAAAAAATCTGCAAGCAAAAGTTAACCACACAAAACATATCCAAAAAAAACATAAATAAAATAGGAAGAAGAAAATAGAGTTGCAGGGAGAGTTTAAGAAAATAAACCCCCCTACATTTAATGGTAAAAAGGAGGAGGATGCAGAGGGATGGATTCTAAGTATGGGAAAGTTTTTCCAAAT
>APFE030698700.1:0-25108 GCA_000404065.3 Pinus taeda | reverse complement strand
AGAATACTACAGATGCATTGACAAAATTTGTGAGCTCTGAGAAGTTCTCTTGGTGTAGAGAAACAATGGGCGTTGCAGGGCTGGATAAATGACTAAGCTCTCTTGTGGCCCCCTATGAAAAGAAAACAACAAGTGGGAGAATATTGGGTTGTTTTATTTTCTTTCCATGGCTAGCCCACGTAGTTAACTGGGGGATTAGACGGGGTGGAGTCTCCCCCTTTGTTGCGTTGATTGCATAGCAGGGGGAGTCACATGGGGTTTGAGGGGTGTAGGTAACCCCACTCTATGGGGTCCGGGACAGCACCCCTGAAAATTTTGGTTTTGGACCCTATGTTAGGTTGGGCAGATCTACCTATGGTTTTGTGCATGATTTTCACACACGGTTTTGGATGCGATTGTTTTTGGTCCTTGGTTTTGGACACGATGGTTTTCAGTCCATGGTATTGCATGCTTCAGCATGTATAAATATGTATTGTAACATTGAAATTAACATAATGAAAAATCAAGATGGTATTCCCAGTTTTGGGATCCAGGAGAAAATCTCTGTGTATATGTGTTTTATGTGTTATGCTCTCACATTGTTTATTTTCTATGTTTTAGAATTCGTATGTAGGTAATTTCTGTACGGGGTTAAAACCTACAGAAAAGAGGATGAATTTCAGTTATTGTTCGTGATTAGATAGAAGGAGAATTTAACTTAAACCCTTGTTTGTCCCTTCATATGCAGATTAGAATTAAACTAAGAATCATCTATCAAGCATAATAAATATTCACACATCTAACTTAACACATGGCCATAAAATGAATTCACATTAAAGATATTTACAAGTATTTACAACAAATGAATATAATAAACATGAAGAACTAAACTAACATATGCACAAATATAAACATCATACAACAAAGTGTACTTGGCTTGGTATGGGGCCATCCATTCCTCAACGAACACACCTGAAAAACTATCACATCTTAAGAATCAAACAACACTCATAACTCATGATTTGGAGAAAATGATATTATTCATGTTGAACGGACAATCATAAATCTGATGCTAATGATTATCTGACAACTGCTAGCTTCCTTTGAAGGATGCTTCTCCTATTTATACATGAATTAGGGATATGTACTCAATAAATGTAGATCCCTTAAATATATACTAGATCCATACTTGTCTCAACTTATCCCTAAATGCTAGATACAAATCCTATGACACATCAATATCTTCAAGATCCTTTTCCTTGGAATATGGTCCACCTCTTGAGTTGAAATTCGAATTTGATCTTGGGATGCCTAGTAAGACCCTTCTAGAACTTCCAAATAAGCCTACACATGTCACAAAACTCATAATACATATATAGATATATGAAACCATGTTAATTTCCTAGTTTTTAATCATAAATTCACTTTTAATACATAAAATAAATAACTTTGGAAAATAAGGATCCTAACCCATATAATCATGAATATGGTCAATTGATGTAGGGTTTTAGGCTAGATAGTTATGAAATGAGCGCTAAATAGTTATGAAATGATGTTAATATGGATGATAATTTTGAGACTCAACACCCATATAAGACAAAAGAAGGTATAGACAACTTGACAACCTAACAAGACAACACTATGATGCTTGAGTTTAGGAGAAATCTAACCCAACAACCTCCACTTATTTCTTCTCGGTCACATATTGGTGCCAAGCTTGATACTATGTGATGATGTCCCCAAATTGCGTGATGGTGTTTGGCTGGAAACAGACTCTGGCCTCCATGGCACTCGGGTACAATGTCTTTGAACCAGTTTCAAGTTCATTCTAAAGCATGAGAAGCATTGTTCTAACTTGGACAAGACCACCGATGTACTTCTGCATGTTCTGTTTGTTCAACTCTAAATCCTCCTAGGTGGAAATTTTTCTCAACTGCTCCAAGTACTCTTCGATCTCCTGTCGGACCTAGTTCCTAGATTTGGCTTTGGTGAGTGAACCAACTCATGGGATCTAGTGTGTTCTCACGACGACATCTAAACTACTAAACAACCGTACATCTGAGGCCTGAATTCTACCAATGAATGAGGCGAGTTTCTTGTTGTTATGAATCAACATATGAACTTTCACTTTCTCAAGCTCTGCTTATGGCTTCATTTTCTTCACTAAGTCAACTCTTTCCCCTTTCTATCTCATTTTCCACTCTTGCACATAGGAAATAACAACTTTTATGTTCTTGATAATTTTTAAAAACTCTTTTCTCTGTTGTTGTAAGCCATGCAAATAGACAACTTATTTATGTATAGTGACAAGTCCCTCATAGATATTTTGCATGGTTTCTCCAAGTCTTGACACTTCAGCAAGTATCACTGCTCTCATCTCCTCTACGTAAACCT
The DNA here is from genome assembly GCA_000404065.3 of Pinus taeda. NCBI lineage: Eukaryota > Viridiplantae > Streptophyta > Pinopsida > Pinales > Pinaceae > Pinus > Pinus taeda. Next base: position 22,735 of record APFE030698700.1, on the reverse strand, counting down.
ATGTAGAAACTGCATTTTGTGCTATTGCACAGAGTTGTTCTGCTTCTTTCCTAGAAGCCTTCAAGTTTTGTGCCAATTTCTCATTCTCGGTTGTCAAATACGGAAGGTTTGACTTTTTTGCTCCTACCTTGGCCAATTTGGCTTCAACAATGGAATTTGGATGCTTCTTGGTGTCTAACACTATCAACCTTTCTCTAACGAATGCAGGTCAGTGATTTCTTTGTGCTTCTACAATCCTCGTTTCAAACTCATCGAATAAAAGATTGTATAAATCCATTACCGAATCATCATCAAGGAGAAAAACACCCACTTCCTCACTCAGCACTGGCTTTGCTGTTAGAGGTGGTGGATACTAAGGGATGACCTGTGGTGCACTTGGCATCAGATCAACATCTTCATTCTATAGCTCCTATTCCATCTTCATGTCTGTCACTTCAATCAAAAGCTCAATCTGCTAAGCAAGCTCTCGGTCCTTAATCTATTCACCTTCCTCCTTAGCTGTTGGTTGGTCCCGTTCCAACTCTTCAACCTGTATCAACGTTGTTTCCTCTGTCATTTCACCTTGCATTCCTCCTTCTTCCTACTTTCTCTTATACTCTTGTTCTCCTCCTCAACTCCTTCTCTTCCTCCAGCTTTTTCTCTGTCTCCTGTAGCTTCAGTTATGCTTCCTACAACCTCTTCTTTCCCTTCATCCGATCTACTCTTTGTATACTATGCTTCCTCTTTGCTTTTGCTGCCAAAGTTTCTTTCATGATAATAGGATGTTCTTTCATCTTTTATCTTTTTTCACCCTCTAGACTATCAACAAGCTTCCTCTTTCCCTTGTTGTGCATGAGATTGTTGCCTTCTAGAGTTGCTTCCGTCTATGGAGCAGCCTATGAAGCCCCTACTAAAATGATTGGTTCACAGATTTTGGAGGCATTGTAGCAATACCTCCATGGATCCTCCTTTGACCATGGAATTCCCCGTTGATCCATGTAAAGTAAACTATCGCACAGTGGTCTTTACAAATATCACAGGGATCATATGGATTAAAGTCCGAAGTGCTGAATTCAAACCTCACTATCTCCTTTCCCTTGACATCCGTGACTTTCAAGTTCTTTATCTCATATAATCCAATTTTCAAAGGAAGAGTGGTCCATGGTGTTTTCTAATTCCTATGCAAAACTGTTAATAACCCTGTGATGAGATGATACAATACTTCTTACATGACAAGTATGTCAGTGGCATACCTTGGTAACACATGTGCATGATTCTCTCCACCAAACACTTTAATGAAGGTTCCACATAGTGATGCATACCAATCTACATGTCTTCTATTGCCTACATTGCTTCTCATGACATGCAAGGTGGATCTTCTTCAAAGATGAGCTTGTATAGTGGGATGTTGAAGTGGTCAGTTAGTTGTGCCATTAATCCTCAATAACAACAATTTGAAAGTAGCTTGCAATAGATGTGTACGACAGACTCTCGTGGTGTCCATGTCTAGTTCATGCTAGGGAAATGTTGTTATGCATAGATTGCATCCATTAAGTATGCATACATATAGAACTTTGCTCACTCACCCTCGAGAGGATTTTGAGCCTGTACTACATGGGCCTTCAACTGTCGAGCCAACAAATCTGACTAGTTAAACAAATTCCCCTCATTCACCACATGGTCCAATAAGACCACCCACCCTCCAAGAAAGGTTTATGTGCTCTCTTGACCATGGATCCTGCAAGAGAAGATAACCAAGAGCTGGTAGGCCTTCTCAAGGGACTTTGTCTTGTACAAATGGGTGGGTGTTTGTCAAAACTTTGATGGCTCTTGTACCTAGTCTTTGACAATGTCTCTCATGTTCACATAGCTATGGGTGGCATAAAAGAGTGATTCCATGCGCTCTATTGGCTCAGGCAAGTGATACATGCATTGATAGTCTTCTACCTAGAAGGTGGAAAGATCTTGTCTGCTATCACTGCTCAATTTCATCATCCTCTCATCAATGTGCGAGGCAATCCCACTAATGACATCTGCACATGGGAAGGATGGATACCTACATGCAACCTTGTATATTCATGACTGTCTAATACTGAGATACACCTGTTGGTCCTTTAAGTCTACCTCAAAGTCCTTTGCAAAATCATCCTTAACCTGTTGTCATGTCAGTGATGATCCCTTTTCTATAAACAACTAAGTATCTGCATACATTGGAAAATCTATTGATACTTTCTCAACTGCTTCCCTAGTACACTTCTCAATGGTTTGTTTTGAAGGAGCTCTCTTAGGTTCCATGGTAATGATGACTCCTGGAGAGGTGCCCAATAACTATTGTACATGTGGGAGTGAAACGACACTCATGGCAAGCAAGTATCAACCTTAAGAAAATCCACTTACAAGGCATGATCAAGCAACAAACCGAGCATCTTATGGGGAGGATTACGCAATTCTCATTGACAAGAGGGATTGGATGCTTGTGGGAACTACACACTCCATAGTCCTAGCAGCCAAGGTCAAAGCTTGTGGCTTGAAATTGTGCAATGCATAGTTCATCTTGGGTAGAGGTCTGGGAGAGACTGCACATTTCACAGTCACAGTGGCCAAGATGATAGGTTGGCTCCTAGAATTGTGCAGTGTGTAGTTGGATCCAACTTTTACTACACACTAGGAAATTCCAGGGGCCAATATTGTGGCTTGAGCCTTAGGATTACGTAGTGTCTATTTGGGCAAAGTGAAAGCTAACCAAGGAAAGTGCAGATCTTCCCAAGGAAGTGTGAAAAACGAGCAGATTTGAGAGATAGTGTGAGATTGAGTGAATATCTAAGTAAGTATGAGTAAAACCATTTAAATAAAGTGCATTAATTAATCAAATAGAAGGAAAATCAAGTATGTGAGGGGAGTCGCCGCAACAATGACCTTTGGTGCAAAAACAGAAAAAATAAATCGACACTTGGGAAAGGAAATCTAAAACTTAAAAAAAACACTTCTACAAGTTAAAAAAAGTTAAATTGACAGCAACCATGAAGAGAAATAAGTGAAAAACACTCACACAAGCAAAATGATAGAAAACGTGGCAAAATACACAAAAGAGAAACTCACCTGGAAAAGTGATGATGATCGCATTGAAGTTTCCTTGATCTCCTTGTGAATGTTAGAGCTCCAAGATCAAATGTGAAAATAATCTCTAAAAGTGTTGATTAAATAGATTTGAGTGAATTAGGGTTTATGAAGTGCATGCCTAAAATCAAGGAAAAAGTGACACTTGGCATAATTTTCTAAAAATAGCAAAAGTGCCTCCTTTGGGATACTAAAAATAGATCCCTATTTTTTAGGGATGTTTTTTTCTTTTTTAGGTTTTTTTTCTTTGTCTAGGGGAAATTTTCCATGCACACTGCCACAAAGGCCTACGCAGTTCCAAAAAGATGGGCATCTTTCCGGCTCAATACACTACACAGTTTCTAAGCTTAGTGAGGGATTGCACAGCTTCTGGGCTCAGTGTTAGGTTGTCTTCCACGACTGCACAATTTCATACCTCAAGGCTTACTTCCAGTCAAGATTGCGCAATTCCCATCATCAAGGTTGCTTCTCTTCAAGGATTGCGTAGTTTCTGGAGGCAAGCCTAGGACTGTTGTAAGACCAAGTTGGGAGATCACCTTGTGAGTTATAAATATCACCTAAGTGTGCAAACACAAGAAAAATGAAAAGATAAGTCTCAATCAAAGCATGAATACCTAGATCAGTGCAAGATGAGCTATCGTGGACAAGAAAGGAGGCTCCAAAATCGAAGCATTGACAAAATTTCAGAGTTTGATTATAGTTGCTACAACACTGGTGACACACTGGTAGAACTCTAGCTCTCTGTATGGATCCTGTATCATGAAAAATAGGTCTAACCTTCTGTATGTATTGTTTAGTTCATTGATTATCATGACTTCTTTACTCATTAAGGTCTAAGATGGGCCTCCTAAGAAAAATGTACAACAAAAATAAAGTTTATAATAACCAATAGGATTCAATATGATGATGTCAACCATGGGGGATGATTCACCATTTTTGGACTAAAAAAGTAAAAAGATTAAAAAATAATAAAATAATAAAACTACTTTTTCAACTCGTATTTTCAAGTTATCTCCCTAATTTTTTTCTCAAATTTCAAGTGCGAGTATAGGTTGGATGCAAAATTTAATTCCTCATCCAAGGAGTACCCATCTTGCATACTTTTTATGGACCCTGCTACACGAAAAATAAGAAATACATGAAAAAACATCATTGTAATGACGTTTTTCATGTATTTATCATTTTTTGTGTAGTAGGATCCATTGAAAGTATGCAAATTGAATGAGGAATCAAATTTTGCATCAAACAAGTGTTTCCTCTCGAAATTTGAGTAAAACCAAAGGGAGATATGTTGAAAATATGAATTGAAAAAATAGTTTTTCTTTTTTCCCTCTAAAATTTGATGATGCAATCTAATCTTATTGTATTATTTCCACTATTATTTTATAATTTCCTTAGGAGGTCCATTTTAGACCTCAACATTCCCCTAATTTAGCTTGGGTTAAAGATATAGTCCCTACCATTCTCTTCATCAACATCACACATACCAAGCCAAGTCAGACTGAGTTGTTTCGATTGGGGGTGAGGAGTATATAAATTCACAAGTAAAAGAGATTGCCAAAGTCTTACTTTTCATCTTTGGTGTTTCTCCGCTATCAAAAGGCCTGGACAGTACCCCGATGGAGTCACTTTAGGAACACAAGCATTGCTTCGCTTCCAGCGAGCCTGGACAGTACCCTGGAGGAGTTGCTTGGTTCACCTCTCTACACAGGAAGCCTTTCACTTCTTTCACCCTTTATTTCATTTTTCATTTTTTCAAAGAACTATGCATATGCACTTATTTATTTAATGGGGCAGAAGAGGGATCCCAACTTATTGAGAGCAGAAGAGACTTTCTCTTTAGAGAAATATATTTATGTACACCTACGACATACTTGTTAAGGTTTTCCTCCCCTCCTTACTCTACTCAAATTAGCTGACAATGATTAAACAAAAATAGAAGACAAATTAGAGTAGGTGGTACTAGCTAAAAGTGCAAGCATTGTGATTTCACCATGACTCTCTCTGAAGGAAATGTATTTTCCATCAGAGTATCATCGACTAAAATAAATGCAATATTCACATAAAGGGAAGGAATAGACAGATAACCAAGCGTCGATAGTAGTACAAATTCCTCTTAGATTTCACCAAGATTTTCTGAGAAGCCAAAGACAGTCTCATGTGGAAGCTAACTTATAACTGAAAGGAAAACAAACAGATGGAAAGAATCGGAGCGAAACAAAATAAAGCAAATCAAGGAAGCAACAAAGAAAAGAAAAACAACTCCTACTCCTAACTTAAATAGAACATAGGCCAAATTTATGTAAATTGATACTTTCAATGCGACCACCGATGTATTGGCTAGCCTATTTAAGCGAGGGAATGCATGTCAAGAAAGATATAAAAGCATATCAACAAACAAGAAAGATAAGACAATACAGACCAAAACATTCAAAGTTTGGATGAACACGTAGAAAAGTAAAAATGAAAATTGCATGAAAGACACTTTGTGGATGTACCATGGTATTTAAACACATTGCAAGTCAAAGACATGAAGGCACAAACTTTTGAACTTGAAAGATGAGTGACCATGAAAATAAAAGAATTTTTTTTCTTTGCAACCATGCTCACCACGTATGACTCCTCCAATGACTGAGTGATGGGATCGTGTGATATAGATGGAGGATGTGAAAACTATAAAATATGTTGATTTTCAATGTGTATGAGAGAGTGATGAGGAGCCTGGAAAAATTCAACACATTTCTGATAGGAAGTGGAGTTGACCTCAACATAACCATCAGCTTGGGTTGAAGTGCCTCAACAGCTTGGGGAGGTTCCAATTCCTCAGAAGATGGATCATCAAAGATCGATGGCTGAGAAAGATCAATAGTGAAAAAATTAGAATCGTGATCAAATGAATCAATGAAAAGATCATGACAACCACAATCAAAAAGTTCAAATTTACAAATAGAGGCATCCTCATGATCTGACGAATCGTAAAGAGGGGATGATAAAAAACAAGAAATTTCACCCTTTATGTCTCTAGAAAGTTAAGATGTGAGATTGGGAGGATCAAGTAGAAAATATTTGTCCTCTCCACGCTCAGAAGGAAAAATGGCATTCCACGAGTTCTGCGAATGATGGAAAGTAGTAACATCAACATAAACTAAACTTTCATAAGATTCAACATGAATGACAAAATAGTGGAAAATGTCAGGAAAATGCAAAAGAGGTGCAGACAGAAGGAGCTCATCCTCCACCACATATTCTTGTTCAGACTCCCACACATTCTCATCGAAAATTACACCACAGGTTGGTTGTTCAACACGAAATCCATCCAGAACTTGATCCTTGTGAACATCAAAAGAGGGATTCGAAACAGGTGAACACAACATATCACAATCCGAAGGATAAGAAGTACCAAAGGATGGAGGATGAGGAAATAACACTTCATCACAACCATCGGATTGACAATAAAAACTTGCACTAGAATTCTGAGTAAGTGGGATGGGAGAAGATGGTGGTAGATCAACAAATGAATTTTCAACTTCTCCCACCTCAACTTGCGGAAATGTAGTTGTTTGATGAGAAGGGGACGGAGGGTCATTTGGAACAACAACCTCATTCGTCATAGATTTAAAGATTCTAACACCAAGGTATATTGGGAGAGGTTCAAAAGATTCTAGCTCATGTGGATTTTCTAAAATGTGAACAAGATATTGAAATCTTCCTGTCAAGAAGTTGCAATCAACTTCATCTTTCAGAAATTCAAAAAAAAAATGCATGAAACGATTGTGAAAATGATGCAGTGATTCATCAGGTAATTTTCGCCCATTGCCTTATATGCCCTTCAAACGTGAGGATGAACAACCTACAAACAACATCCTCACAATGGAGGTTGTGTTATGTGCAGAAATCAAGAAAACGAGTAGTATGCTCAGATAAGGATTTTTCACCCTCAACATCGATTTGAGAGTTGAAAAGTCATCTACAATACTCGTCACCACTTGCAGAATTACGTTTATGGAAAAACATGTCGGGGTTATGATTGTGGAAGAGTGCAGAAATTCAAAATAGACTTCAAGGGCTCAACTTGTCATATGTTCCTCCTTCTAGTGCCAAAAATGTTGACAGTGTTGGACTCACCAACATCCAGGGGATATCCCCGATATGAAGGCCCAACTAGACCTCACACCATTTGGATCAAGATTCCCAGCAGTGGGTGGTAATGTTATGCCTTGATTGCAAAAACGAACCGAGTGAAGTATGATAACTTTGGGTGAGAGAAAGTGTGTGACTCTTGCAGAAGGCCAAGTGCGATGCATGAAGGCTCCAACACACGAAGGGAAAAGAAAGTGTGTCCCATAGAAGTATGTAATAGTACGCAACTAGAAAGGAACACACGAGCATAATGACATCACAAGCTAAGATGTGAAATAGTCCACAAGTTAAAGTGATTAATTAATACAACAACACACATTCAACAAGATTCATACAAATGCAAACGAAATAGTTCATAAGCATGAGCATAAGTTAAATAACATACATTGAAAATACAACAAGAATAGTCCTACTACATTCAAAACATATGCATGAAAGTGTGTTGGCTCTCGGTTTATTATTATAACTGAAATTTTCATTCATACATACACCATTGACGACCACTAGCCCCAATAGTGGAACATTAAATTCAAGAACACCTACTCTTCCAAAGAATTATACTCACTCTATGCTATGGAGAAGCCAAGGCTCTTCACAGTTCTCTCAAGAACTTTCTAAGCCTCATCCTAGCCAAAATCTTGGCTCCCAAAAGCCCTTTACATGAGTTATGAGGTTCTATTTATAACAAGAGTTGGTGAATCTTCAACTCCCCTTTGTGATCTTTGGACTACCCTCATGTCTTTTCAACTTCTTTACAAGAATGACTCAATACATTACATGATGACTCTTCATATTACCATATTGAGACCTGGAACTTCACTTACAACATAATTACAAATAATATTACATTTTATACGTGTACCCATGTAAGTAAAATAGGGTAGAGACAACTTGATAGCCACACAAGACACAACACTATGATGCTTGAGTTTGGGAAAAATATAGCTCAACAACCTCCTCTAGTTTCTTCTTGGTCACATATTGGTGCCAAGCTTGATACTGTGTGATGATGTCCCCAAACTATGTGATAGTGTCTAGCTAGAAGTAGACTCTGGTCTCCATGGCATTCAGGTACAATGTCTTGGAAAATTTCAAGTTAGTTTTGAAGCATGAGAAACATCGTTCTGACTTGGACAGGTCTACAAATACCATGGACAGAAAACCATAATGCCCAAAAGCATGTGCGAAAACCATGTCACCACCCCGCACGCGGGGCTAATCATGGAAACAATATAACACATACCCAACAGTGCAAGCTCCCGATCCTACATTTTTTCACTTTCCTTCTCAGTTGTTGGTTGGTCATGTTCCTGCTCTTCAACCTATATCTGTATTGTCTCCTTTGTCATTGCGCCTTGCCTTTCTTTGTCTTCTTGTTTCTGCTTCTCTTCTTGTTCTCTCCTCCTCAACTCATGTTCTTCCTTCAACTTCTACGTTGTCTCCTGCAACTTCAGTTATGCTTCCTACAACCTCAATTTTTCTCACTTTCTCTGCTCTGCTCTCTATATCCTCTGCTTCCTCTTTTCTTCCGCTACCAAAACTTCTTTCATGATAATAAGATATGCTTTCATCTTGCAACTTTTTTCTCCCTTTGGATTGTCAGCAATCTTCCTCTTCCCCTTGTCATAAATGAGATTGATGCCTTATGTTTTTGTTTCTTCTGGAATTTTTATCGTCTATGGAGCATCTTGTGAAGTCCCTGCTGAAATGACCGACTCACAGAGTTTGGAAGCATTGTAGCAATGCCTCCATGGATCCTCCTTTGGCCAATGGAATGCCCCGTTGATCCACAAAAAGTAAACTCTCACACAATGGTGTTTACAAATATCATGGGGATCATATGGATTAAAGTCACAAGTGTCAAATTCAAATCTCACTATCTCCTTTCCCTTGGCATCTGGGACTTTCAAGTTCTTTATATCGTATAATCCAATTTGCAAAGGAAGAGTGGACCATGGTGCTTTCTTCTTCCTACACAACGCTGTTGATAACCCTGTGGCGAGATGATACGATACTTCTTACAAGACAAGTTTGTCAGTGTCGTACCTTGGTAACACCTGCAGAGGCTTCTCTCCACAAAACACTCTAATGAAGGTGCCACCTGGTGAGGCGTACCAATCTATGATGTCTAGTATCGCCTCCATTTCTTCTCGTGACATGCAAGGTGGATCTTATTCAAAGACGTGCTTTTACAGCATGATGATGAAGTGGTCAGTTAGTTTTGCCATTACTCCTCAATAACTGTTATTCGAAAGAAGCTTGCAATAATGGTTTCAATTCCAATTCATGCCAGGGAACTACTGTTGTGCACATATTCCATCTAGTAACTATAAAGACATATAGAACTTTGCTTACTCACCCTCGGGAGGATTCTGAGCTTGTGCTACATGGTCCTTCAACTATCGAGCCAATAGATCTGACCATTTGAACGGCTTCCCCTCATTCACCACCTGGTCCAATAAGATCGCCCACCCTTCAGGAAAGGTTTTCGTGCTCTCCTGACCATGGATTCTGCAAGCGAAGATAACCAAGAGTTGGCAGGCCTTCCTGGGGGACTTTTTCTTGTACAAATGGGTGGGTGTTTGTCAAAACTTTGATGGCTCTTTCACCCAAACTTTGACAATGTCTCTCCTGTCAACATAGCTCTAGGTGGCATAGAAAAGTGAGTCCATGCACTCTACTGGCTCGGGAAAGTGATACATGTGCTGATAGTCTTCTGCATGGAAGGTGGAAAGCTTCTGACTGTTGACACTACTAAATGTCATCATCTTCTCATCAATGTGTGAGATAATCCAGTTGATGACATCTTCACATGAGAAGGTTGGATACCTGCATGCAACCTTGTATAGTATTGACTATCAGATACTAAGATACACCTATTGGTCCTCTAATTCTACCTCAAATTCCTTTGCAAAAGCATATTTAACATGTTTCCATGTCAGTGATGATCTCTTTTCTATAAATAGTTGATGTATCTGCATACAATGAAAAATATACTAACTTTTTCTTAACTGCTTCCCTAGTACTACTTTAAGTGGTTTATTTTGAAGTAGCTCCCTTAGCTGCCATGGTAACAGTGATTGTTGCAGAGGTGTTCAACAACTATTGTACCTGTGGGATAGAAAAGACACTCATGGCAAGAAAATACGAGTCTTAAGAAAATCTACTTATAAGGCATGGTCAAGCCACAAACCAGGCATCTAATGGGGAGGACTGCCAATTCTCATTAACAAAAGGGACTAGCTTCTTATGGGAATTGCACACTCCGCAGTCCCAACAGCCAAGGTCGAATCTTGTGGATTAAAATTGTGCAATGTGCAGTTCAGCTTGGGCATACGTCTAGGAGAGACTGCACATTGCACAGTCTTAGTGGCCAAGATGACAGGTTGGCTCCTAGAACTACGCAGTGCATAGTTTGATCCAACTTTCATTGCGCACTATGGTATTCTAGGGGCCAAGGTTGTGGCTTGAGCCTTAGGATTGTGCAGTGCCTAGTTGAGAAAACTGAAAAACGATTAAGGAAAGTGCAGATCTTCCTAAGTGAAGTTTGGAAAATGAGCAGATTTGAGAGATAATGTGAGCTTGAGTGTATATCTGAGTAAGTATGAGTAAAACCATGTAAATAAAGTGCAGTAATTAATCCAATGGAAGGAAAATCAAGTATGTGAGGGGAGTCACTGCAACGGAAACCATTGGTGCAAAAACAGGGAAACTAACGCAACACTTGGGAAAGGAAATCTAAAACTTAAAACAACACTTCCTCAAGTTAAAAAAAAATTGAAGCGCCAACAACCATGAAAATAAATAAGTGAAACACAACTCACACAAGTAAAATGGAAAAAAGCAATAGAAAAACAACAAAAGATGACAAAAGAGAAACTCACAGGGAAAAGCGACGATGATAGAACCTAAGGTTCCTTGATCTCCTCGAGCATGCTAGAGCTTTGATATCAAATGTGAAAATGAGCTCTAGAAGTGTTGATTAAATAGATTTGAGTGAATTAGGTTTATGACGTGCATGCCTAAAATCAAAGAAAAATTGACACTTGGTAGAAGTTTCTAAAAAAAAATTTAGAAAGTGCCTCCTTTGGGATACTAGAAATAGATCCTTGTTTTTTAGGAATGCTTTTTTTCTTTTTTAGATTTGTTTTCTTTTTCTGGGTGAAACTTGCCATGGAAACTGTCGGAAAGGACTGCGTAGTTCCGAGGAATTGGGAAACTTTCTGGCTCAGTGCACTACGTAGTTTCTGAGCTTAGTGAGGGATTTCATAGTTTCTAGGCTCAGTGTTGGACTACCTTCCATGATTGTGCAGTTTCTAAGGTCAAGACTAACTACCAGTCAGGACTTCGTAATTCCCATCATTAAGGCTATTTGTCGTCAAAGATTGTGTAGTTTCTGGAGGGAAGCCCAGCACTGTTGTAAGACCAAGTTGGGAGATCAACTTGTGAGTTAGAAAGATAAGCTAAGTGTGCAAACACAAGCAAAATTAAAAGATAAGTCTCAATTGAAACATGAATACCCAAATCAGTGCAAGATGAGCTCATGTGGATAAGAAGGGAGGCTACAAAATTGAAGCATAGGCAAAAATTTGGAGGGTGATTGTAGCTGCTACAACAGATGTGTAATGAACAAATTTCATACTTATGAAATAATCTTCAGAATATTTAGAATACAAACACATCCATTGTAGGACAAGTAACTGTACATTGAATATTATATAAAAGAATTGATGAAATGATGTGAATGTTGGAAATGAGGTATGTTTATATACCTAGGCAGGTGCCTCTTCACTGAATTGTCACATCTTTAAGACGTTCCTTTTCATTACTAATTACTATTTAGTTAATTATTATGATTATTATTGTTTACATTAATTTATTAGTTTTATTTGAATTATATTCATAACATTTCCTTCCTCTTCAAAAATCTTTGTCCTCAAAGATTACTGATGAAAGGGATTGATCCCTTTTCATGTTTCGAATATCTTCTCATCTTTGTACTTTCATCTTCGTTGATACAAAATGATATGATCCTTTGAGTGAAGAAAAATTGTCAGACTAAGAATGGATCTGACTATCCTAGATTAATATTTTGTGGAATCTTTTGATCACTGGAAATTTGTAATGAATTGTTATCATAGGAGTGGATTCTGCAAACTTCAATATTCCTTGAAACATAAATCTATTTCTTTCGTTTTGAATGGTTCAAATATTTAGACTGACATAGTTGTCTGCTCTTGTGATTTTGATGTCGATAAGGAGTTCTTTTCGTTGGAATTTTCCTTATCATGTGTGTGGTAGTTTCCTTATTTACTTCAGGTATTGTTGTTGTTGAGTTGACTATGGAATCATCACTTGGAATTCCCACTGTTTAAACTGCAACATTTGAATACGTTTTAACATCTGTTGGTTTCTCATCTTCTTGAGTTATGATTTTCACTTGATCGATATTTGTTCTTTTATCTTCAACTTGGAATATTACGACTGGAGACTTCAATACTTCTCCTTGATTAAGTTGTTATAACTTTTCATTTAGTAACTTCTTGTTACTTTAATCTTCTTTATCTGTGTAAGAAGGTTTTAATTATGATTCCTTAGACATGAGAGTGTCATTTTCTGAATCGTTGAATTTGTCCTTAGTATCCTTCTCTTTATCATTTATACTTTTGATTTGTTCTAATAACCTTTGATTGAGGTTTTTCAAACGCAAATTTTTTTCTTCTCTTTCTAATGGATTCTTGTTGAATTTATTCTCAGGACCTTTTTTTCTTCTTCTATTTTTTTTCTTGTATCTTTGGACTTCTTGGCCTTCTCAAGTAATTTTTTATTATGGTCCCTTAGATGCTAAATTTCTTCATTACTTTCTGTTGATCCTTCATAAAATCGATCTTCAATATCTTTATATTTATTTTATGATGCTTCATTTTTTTGTTGAAGTTTTCTGAGTTCTTCCTTTAATCTTAATTTGCATCTGCTCTTCACCTAGACAATCTTCTATATTAAATAATTTCCCACCATGTTGGACAGCATAATTCACAATTTTTATGAATCCACCAATACCCAATTTTTGTTTTACAAAATAGGTATCAAGTCCAAAATATTAACTTGTTTACGAAATTCTTCTTTTCCTCCTTCATCATTTTTTAATTAGGTTCCATTTTACTTTTTTGAGTATGAGCTTAGGGTTTAAAAGTAATTTATAAAATACCTTCACATCTTTTTAATTAATTACCCCTTTAGTAGTTTAAATTGAAACTTTGGAAATCCTTTAATAATTTGATCTTTAAAAATGTCCCTTTTTAAATATATAATTCAACTACTTAACTTTTAATTGATAGGCAACCCATCACTTTAAAATCTAGAATGTCAGGTCTTCAATGATTAAATCTTGTAATTAAGAGTCAAACCGATACTTCTTTTTTGAAGGGTCGTGGTTGTAAGCACAAAACCATATGAATGTGGTGTGAATGCAGAATGGCACAAAAAACTCTAGCGGTGATGGCGGCAGGAACATGTAGTGATGGTTTGATGGTGGCAGCAGAGAAGCGATAAATGATAAAGCCAGAGGAGGTGGTAGAAAGGTGGGAGAGAAAACCGATGGTTGTGTGCTTTATTTTAGCGGTGGTGCAAGGGCATGGTATGTCAACGCTATAGGAGGGCATGGTATGTCAGCATTGCGAGAGGGTTGGTATGTCACTTGTGTCTAATTTTCAAGCGGCGATGATCTCTGCTCAACGGTGGTAGTTGGCTCGCAGTGGTTTGGTTAGCAGTTGGTTAGGCAGTGGATGGTCGAGCTACGCTGAGTTCGTGGCAACGACGACAATGATGTGTATAGTGACTAGTTCGTTGGCTTTTGGCAGTTGTGCAGGATAGTGGGGCAGTCATCATATGGTCGATCATCTAATCGGCAGTGGTGTTGGTAGTCGTACAGGGAGCAACCACAAGTATGACCTTTTTTTTAGTTCAATAATATATATATATAACTTTATACATTTTTTTGTTATATTTTATTTTATTTTATTTTTAATTCAAATTTATTTATTATTGTTTTTATTTCCAATATATATCTGTCTTTTTTATGTGTTTTTTTTATATATATATATATATATATATATATAATTTACTCTCTTTTTTTTTAAATACGGTTTTTCTCTTTCTTTTGTAACCCCTTTTTATCTTTTCCCAATTTTTTTCTTTTTTATAATTTTGTTGTTTTTTATTAATGGCTAAGGGCCAGATAGAAAAATGGAGAATCTTCAAATTGTGAAGCAAAACACTTTGATTACAACGATAACAAGGTTGATGAAAATTTTAATAGCCAACTTTCGAGATCGGAGAACATGGCTTTGATACCAATGTAACGAACAAAGTTTGTATACTTAGAGGAGTGCTCTAATACCACTGTAACAAACAAAGTTCATACTTACGCAATAATCTTTAGAATACTTCGAAGATAAAGACATCCATTGTTGGACAAGTAATTTTATATTGAATCATATATAAAAGAATTAATGAGATGATGTGAATGTTACAAATGAGGTATGCTTATATACCTACGCAGGTGCCTCTTCACTGAATGGTCATGATTTTATGACATGTCTTTTCATTACTAATGACTATTTAGTTAACCTTATTATGATTATTATTGTTTACATTAATTTATTATTTTTATATGGCTTATATTCATAACATGATCCAAGAAAGACAATGAACATGGTGCATAACAAAGCACGCACAATAATTAATTGAACAAATTTTGAGAATCAATAAATGAATATGGCTCACGCAAGGTTTGAACAACAACAAAACATGACTCCTCCAAGAATGATTCTCAAAAGATCGATTATCCTTCGATATCCAAGTATCAAAATAAGTTTCTTGGTTATTATTTCTTATGTTCAAAGTTTGGACATAAAGCGCAGGTTTGCAAAACTTATGACATGGTCAGGTACCTAGAGACAAGTGGATCAAATAAAGAGAATTCCTTAGCCATTTCAACAAGTATTGAAGCCCGATGTTGAATGTCACAAGTCACAATAAAGGCCATATTGCTCGAGGTTGCAGACTTAACTCCCTCTAACTCCTCATAGTAACAAGGGGAAATGTTTTTTTCAAATATTCACTATACATTCCGCCAGTTTCACAAGCCAATCCAGCCAATGGACAAGTCAACCTATTCTAGACCCAAAATGCACTATAAATAGGTGCAAGAAGGAGCATCTTAATTCATTCAAAAAATCAAATTCAGATATGTTCAAACAAGCGAAGAAAATAATGAATCCTAATGTATATACCTCATGAACCTGTTGTGGCCACCAACAACCCCCCTCTTTGTTTGATATTAGCAATAACACCAAGCAAATGGGGACCCTTAATAAAAAATCGAAACAGACATTTTATGAAAAATTTTGTATTCAACTCCTTAAAACTTTATCGCATCGCGAGAAGAGAATGGAACGTTTTCTTATGAGCATAATAAACTGCGAAGAAGCGACGCGAAATTCATCGCATCACATTCATTATGAAGCGCTCTTAAATTAAAAAACTTAAGAAATCTCCGACGACCGATATGTGACGTCGCATATCGCAACATCGCGTAAGTAGCACATAATGACTGAATGATTAAATGCAATCTGCGATGCTGCGATCTGCGATAAATGTGATTTGTGAAAATTCGCGATCATGATTTTCTGCGATGACACATCTTGAGACGCGATCCGCGATGCTGCGATGCGAGTCGCAGAAATAACCCATCGCGAATTTTCCTCAGCGCAGTATTCAAGGAAAGTTGTCCGTTAACCAAAATTGGGCGCGCGCCTTAAAAGAAATTAATGATTGTACACCAAAGTATTCAGGAAGGACAGTTTCGTGTTTTTCAACGAGTCAGTTCGCTATGGGTGTCATGATTATGCATTCATAAGAGCTTAAAGCTTTCATGTCAATCTTTATTATCATTACTCTTTTCCTTTGCGTAAACTGTAAGACAGGAAATAACATGAAGCAATGTGCAGGAAACATCTAAGGAAAAGGAGAAAGCGTCAATGTTCGGAGAACAAAGAAGGAAAACGCACCAGAAAAGCCCGGAACAAAGAACGAAGACAGTTTTCAATGCATAAAATTGTTCAGAGAGTAAAGTCCCTAACTTGTTCAGTCATCCGCAAGGCCGGAAACCGAAATAGCAAAGGCAGAATCAATTTGAGAGAAATTTGAGTTATTACCAAGTATACACGCAATGAATACACCCAGCTAGAGGAATATTCTCGAAAATATCTTCTAGTTTACCAGAAAGTGGTGCCAGTGCTTTTTATTTCTATTTTTATAGCTCAAACGAAAGCGGAAGGCGACCAGCCGACTCTTCCCAGGCGAATGTTGCATGCTTGCAGCACTAAGGAGCAAATACGGAAATGGTTCAGAATTAGATTCAATTTTTAGAAATAGTTTTGCTTTATCAGAAGGGCGGTCATTTAAAACCGTATCCTAAATTTATGTAATTAAGTTAATTATTTAGCAGTATTTAAACCCTTCTCATGCATTTAGAGAAGGGTCCAGAAATTTGTCAAAAACTTGTCCTCGGAACATGCACTTCTGCACCCTCAGAGGAGGTTTTGATGAATGGATGGATCGAGATTTATTAATGTTTTCATTTGATGTCTACTACTGATGTTGCACTTTTGTACTCTTAGTAGATGTTAGAACAAGTAGAGATAAATCGTTTTTGCTTGAAGCTTATGAGTAGGATTAGCCATAAATGGTACTTTTATCTCTTGGCCATTTCTGCTTATATTCTTAAAGTGATATACAGTTTTCAGTTGTTTATATGTTATTGCATGAATTTATGAGTTACCATTTGGCACTTCTATACAGTGGAGCCATTTATTTATGTCTGATATATGAATAACTTATTATGTGATATGTTGTTCACAACTTTTTTGCCTAACTTCTTATGCAAAGTGGTTTATCTTAATTGATTTCTATTCTTATAATAGCTTAATGATCTTTATTACCAGTTATTGTTTGAAATCTCTTTAGATCACATAATAGAAGAAATAAACCCCGGGTTAGAGTAGATTATATGTGTTGTTTCTCATTAGATTACAATAGCATAGAGTTAGTTTAAAATTCTGAGTTAAATTTGCTTTAAGTACTCTTAGATCAGCATCATCCAACTCTACACACACACACACCCTTAGATTGGGAAACTGGTCCCATTATCCCCAGTCGGACCTGCTAACCAAACGGATAAGGAGCTGCCAACCAAGGTCCGGACCGGGTGGGTATCCCCCTTGTTTTCGACCCAATTTTCGGGGATTCAACATATTTGGCACTAGAAGGAGGAAAGCGAACTATGAATGGCACCTAAATCAAAATATAAATACCATTCTGAGAGTAAATCACCCTCATCAACTCCCTCGACTTCCCCAGTACGTTTAAATCCAGAGTCAGAAGTCGCTCGAGTATTAACCACTGCTACATACCCTAATATTTCAGACCAATCTACCATTGAACCCCCTGAAGTTCAAACTCTAATTCACAAACTCCAGGGATTTTCTATTTTTACACTGAGGTCTAATAAATCTCAAAGCAGTGTGACTTCGCAGTACAATCCTGCTCATCCCCTGACCAGATTAAAGAGCGAAAAATTTGACATCCAGCCAACTGAATTCCCTCTCCCCACTAGGAAAAGAGAAAGTAAAACACCACAAGATTCTGACAGTGAGACTCTTTCATCTACATCGTCCATTTCAACTCCCTCACCGTGAAGTCAGCCACCCACATCTTCATTCCAAACCACTCATCCATCTTCCACAACCCCTCTTCTTCAATCATTTAAGATCATAATATCTTCATCTTCCCAGCCTCAAGGATCATCCTCTGCACTTTTTACTAGCAGCTCAACGATGGCCCAATCTCCATGGAACAATCCTGGGGCAGTTTTAATGACTCCACCCCTGAGCCAAATACCGGCCCATCCTGAGAAATGGCTACCCAAATTCAATCCAGAAGCAGGCATGCTAGCTGAAGAGCACATTAACAATTTCATGCTTTCTGTCAATCTCAACGGAGTTACCAACGAGGACGTTGTTGTCCGGCTTTTTCCCTATACAATGCAAGGAACAGCCAGGTCATGGTACTTTTCATTACCCTCCGGGTCTATCACAAGTTGGGACATTTTTCAAATTCAATTCCTCACCAAGTTTGGTGATGACAGATCAACGGCAATGTTAATCAGTGACCTATCCAATCTTAAAGCTGAGGCTAGAGAACCCATCAAAGATTTCAATTTACGGTTCAATAAAATCCTCAACAAAATTCCCACTGCTTCCCAACCCAGTGAAGAAGTACGATGTGAATGGTATATTACGACCTTACCATCAAACTTAGCAGTCTTCGTGGATAGGGCAAATAAAACAACTTTAGTTGAAAACCTGACAGAGGCGATAGCAGTAGAGAAACGCGTAATAGCCTTGGAAAAGAGATCTGTGATAGAGGAACGCAAATCTAAAAAAGTCACCTTCAAGGAAGACCCCAAGAAGAAACAAACGAAAGATCCTTTCGATTTGGAAGGATTGAAAAAAGTATTAAAGACCATGTCCAATGATATGATTGACATAAAAAAACAGGTAGCAGAAACTTCTTTAAAAAATCCCTACAAAGCTTTTAAAAGAGGCCCTTCAATGGATGTGAAACCACCCAATTCTATCTCAAATGTCGAATCCGAAGAAGAGGAAGAGGAAGAGAGTACCACTGAAGGGCAGATCGATGACGAAGAAGTTTTGGAACTGCAAGGAATGTGGGATTTCATCCTCCCACAAGAAGAAGATCAAGAAGCATTCCCAGTTAGCACACGAAGCAAAAATCAACGTGATCCTCCCCAAACTACCCCTAAGCAGAAGGGCGCAATCCCTACAGCAAAAGATAAAGTCGCAACAAAGAAAACGACCACTAAAGCGACTCAATCTAACCCAGTCCAACCAGATCAAACACCTCCATCGAGAATACTGATAGTGTCGGATGAAATGGAATACAATATTATTGATGACATGAAAAAGACTAGGGCTAATATCACTCTTTATGAATTGAGCAAATTGAAACATAAACAGAAGATAATGATGAAAGAATTACATGTCGTGCCTACTACATCTTTGCCTACAGCTGTAGCTTCCCACAACATGGGAAGACCCCCAATCAATATGACCAATAAGATTGATCCAAATGACATCGCCTTGGTTGGACGAAGATCAAGATCTCACACTCCCCCTTTTCTTCTCACTTATGAAATTTTCAATAAAAATGTGCACAATTGTTTGGTAGATTCTGGGGCTTCAACAAATATTTTACCTAGATCAATATGTGCCAAGTTGAATTTTCAACCACAAAAATCCGCAGTGCGCATAGTTCAGCTTGATCGATCTCAAGTCGAAGTGATTGGTGAACTTAATCAAGTCACCATAAGATTGTCGTCTAACCCGAAGGTATGTCAGGTAATTTACATTCTAGTAGCTGATATCCCAAAATTCTATGGCTTAATTCTTAGCAGGGATTGGTCCGAAAAACTCCATGGATACTTCTCAACTGACTGGTCGCACATGTGGTTACCCTACAATGGTAAACCGAATCAAATAAAGGTTGAATGAGAGTTACACCAGAAGTACATAGTAACGGAATTGGAGGGAGAAAATGAAGCAATAGCATATAACAGCAACATCATAGGCAATTACTCGGTAGATTCTTTCCTCGGCAATTTGAATGCTCATACATCACCTTACTTAGAAAATTCAGTTTTGTCCCAAGTCGAAAATTTTTCCCAAACTGATGATTCAAAGTGTGATAATTTTTTAGATAAACCTATAAATACATCTTTGTTTTGGAAATTGTATTTTGATGGCTCTAAATCTAACGAAGGAGTAGGAGCAGGATGTGTTCTGATTAGTCCAGAAGGAAATAAGACCATGCTTACGTGCAGACTTGAATTCGATTGCACAAACAATACAGCGAAATATGAGGCCTTAGTGCAAGGCCTATACAAAGCAATCGGGTTGAACGTCAAGTATCTTCAAGTCTTCAGAGACTCTGAGATTGTCGTCAAATAGGTACGTAACACCATACATTGCCTATCAAGTCATTTGAAACACTATCAATCTTTAGTACAAGATCTGACTGAGCATTTCATAGCATTCAATATTTCGTCAATCCCAAGACTCCAAAACGCGAGCACAGACCTTTAAGCAACGTAGCCTCTAGACTCATTCCCTCCGAAGATTTTAGTCCAGATAGATTCTCAATAGAATTAATCTTTAGACCGTCCATCCCTAACAACATTACAAACTGGAGAGTATTCAATGACTATCCCGATATTGTAAATTTCCTCACTTCTGAAGGATCCTACTCCAATCAAATAATTGACGAAGACCATCATGATCGACAAATACAACAAGATAGCACTAATAATGCTATACCTAAATCGGTGGTTAAGTTGGAAGACTTATACGATTTGAAGTCGGTTTAAAAGGTCTACTAATTCTAAGCTCTACAGTTCGACTCTGAACTACGAATTAGTAAACCTGGGAACCGATGATAAACCACAAAACGTTAATCTAGGCTACGGCCTAGCCTCTGAAGAAAAACTAGCATATATTCATCTTTTGAGACAATACAAAAATGTTTTTGCCTAGAATTACGATGAGCTGAAGATATACGACACTTCTATCATTCAACATACTATCCCTATGATTGACAACGAAAAACCTGTGCAACAGAAACTCAGAAAAATCCACCCCAATTTAGAAAACCAGATAAAAACTGAGCTAAATAAGTTATTAAAAGCTAGAATAATTTTCCCCATCAGACATTCCAAATGGGTCTCCAATATGGTACCCGTTAGAAAGAAAAACGGAGATATTAGAATCTGCATCGATTTTCAGAATCTCAACAAAGCCTGTCAAAAAGACAATTTTCCCCTCCCGTCTATGGAGCAAATATTACAGGCAGTAGCAGGCTCAGAACTAATGTCTTTTTTGGATGGATTTTCAGGATACAATCAAGTGCTGGTACATCCCAATGATCAGTTAAAAACCACATTCCGAACTAAATGGGGCACATACGCATATCGGAAGATTCCATTTGGTTTGATCAATGTCAGCGCTAGATTTCAGAGAGCCATGGACATCGCATTCAAGGGTTTATTCAATAAATCCGTAGTAATTTATTTGGATGATATAACAGTGTACTCCAAGAAGCGAAGCGACCATCTCAAAGACTTGAAACAAATCTTTCAACGATGTTTAAGGTATGGAATTTCACTTAACCCAAAGAAATCTTTTTTCGCATTAAGTGAAGGAAAACTTCTAGGATTCATAGTATCAAAATCTGGTATTAATATTGAACCTAATAGAATCAAAGAAATTTCCGAAATATCCCTACCTCACAATAAAAAGGTCATGCAATCTTTTCTTGGTCAAATCAATTTTGTGAAAAGATTTGTCCCAGATTTTTCAAGAATTGTTTCTCCTTTGCAAACCATGATCAAAAAGAATTCAAATTTCAAATGGGGTCTAGATGAGCATGAAGCCTTCAATCTGATCAAACAAGCTATCATTAATGCTCCATCTTTAGCAACCCCAAATTTTTCATAATCTTTTATCTTATACACATTCGCCTCAGAAAAATCATATGCCGCAATTCTAACCCAAGCAAATCAAGAGAAAGCGGAAGCTCCAATCGCATTTTTTAGCTCTAATTTATAGGGTGCTGAACTCAACTATTCAGACGTAGAGAAACAAGCATACGCTGTTTTCAAAGCGATCAAATATTTCAGACCTTTCTTACTTAAAACCCATACCAAGGTCATAGTACCGTTTCCAGCGGTAAGAAATCTTTTAATATAGAAAGATGTGGGTGAAAAAAGAGCGAATTGGATCACTGCGTTACAAGAATACGACCTTGAAATCAAACCAGCAAGCATTGTGAGAGGCCAAGGCTTCTGCAAAATGTTGGCTGGAGCATCGCAGATTCCTGAAAGCTCATCTAAGGAAGTACAAACGTATGAGGTAAGCCTAAATGATATAGAATCTTTATCGCTGACACCATTTTATTATCTCAAAACGGGTAGGCTCCAGCACCACCTGGATCAACCCAAGAGGAAAGACCCTGAGATTAAAAGGCCTAAACAATATCAGCTCATAAAAGATTTCTGTTTAAAAGAAATTATGATTCTGTGCTTCTTAGGTGTCTCGAGAAAACTGAAGCCGAAAAGGTTTTGCAGGAACTCCAAGATGGACCTTCAGGTGGACACTATGCTGGAGATGCCACCGCACACAAGATCTTACGTGCAGGGTATTATTGGCCCACACTGTTCAAAGACTCACACAGTTACGTGAGGAAATGCCAAAACTGCCAAACTACTACAGGGAGACAAAGGAAACCATCCATGCCACTACAGCCGGTAAACATTGAGCAACCATTCAGTCAATGGGGCTTGGACATAATAGGTGAGATCGTT